>BPLR01007428.1:0-20347 GCA_021605095.1 Caerostris extrusa
TATAACTGTTCAGGATGTGGTTATGGCGTCAGACTAATGTTGATTTCATCAAATGCTGTTGTGCAATGCACTGCGAAATAGTTAATTGATGTTATGAGTTTGGCAAATAAATTTGTGAGCATATGTATCGCCTTACGTGTTTTCTTCGTAGTTTTCTGGAATGTTTGGTAACAAGACGGATATTCCTCTAATAGGAAGCGAATGCGAAAACGTGGTTTCTCTCGATGTGTGTGTTATAAAATGAGTAAAAGTATGAGAAAAACGCATATCAATATGTTCTTGCAAATCCCTGCGTTTGAAACTCATAGTAGGGGGAATTCGTAATACAGAGTAATATATGTAGCTTTATAGTTGACAAATTATACTGGTAATTTTTGGAGTTTCTACAATCTGCCAAATTTAAAAACCCTAAAAATTAGGATTCAGGAGGCCAGGATGTTCAGGATGGACGAGTGGTTATGGCGTCAGACTAAAGTTGCTTTCATCAAATGGTGTTGCGCAATGTGCGGCGTAATAGTTGATGGACATTCTGAAATTGGTAAGTGAAGATGAATGGATTTGCTCATATGTATTGTTCATCTTTCTTCGTATTTTCTGAATGTTTATTAGCATGATTGAAATACGACTGCGCGATTCATGTAAAGAACGGAATGTTCTTCTAGGACGCGAATGCAAAAACATGGCATTTCTCATAAGCAAAACAAACAAATAAAATTAATAATAGGAGTAATTGTGACATGTTTCTCCATCTTTCTGCTATCCGTACCTCTTTATAGAGAATTTCGGAAATTGATTAGTCCGGAATTGTTCGGCAATTGAATCGAACTTGAAGTTCGGATGTCCTGAAGTCCTTGTTAATGCATGTTGATGAAAGCTTGGAAATCTGATTCACGCATGTGCACACAGGTTCGAATCCTGCTCCTGCAGAGGCATGTTTTTACACATATATATATGTATATCAATATTATTTTGGAATTTTTACAATCAAACAAATTTTAAAACCTTAAAACTTAACAATGACTGTAGCTTATGTCCAGGATGGCCGAATGGTTATGGCGTCAGACTAAAATTGCTTTCATGAAATGTTGTTGTACGATGTATTGCGTAACAGTTGATGGATATTTCGAGTTTGGTACGTACGTCAATACAAACAAATGAATTTGCGTTTAAGTATCAGCTACCTGTTGCTTTTTAAAATCGGGAGTCTTTCTTCTTGAAATTTCAGAAAGAAAAAGCGGTTCTTGAAAGGAACGGAAAGTTTTTCTTGTAGGAAGATAATATAAAACCAATGGCTTTCTTCGTTTGGATGATCTTAAAAAGAAAAACAAACAAACAAAAATTAATAAAATGGCTGATTTTGAAATATTACTCCAAATTTCTGCTATCCGTACGTATTTAATTTCGGTAATTGATTAGTCGAATTTATTCGGCAATTAAAATGAACTTGAATGTCAAACGTCTTGCATTGCAAATGCATGTTGATGAAAGCTTTGAAATCTGACTCACGCTTGTGAACGTAGGTTCGAATCCTGCTCCTGACTGGGTATTTTTTATACATCTACAAATTGGCTTCTACAATTTCTTCTTAAGCATTCTCATAATTTATATAACTTGGGAATAAATAAATTATGTAAATATTCTTAGTTATCGAAATTCAGTTGTAAAGTGATTCATCATTTTCAAAACGTAATTTTAAAACATGCAACAACATTGGTAGATGGCCGGAGACAGAATTAACAAAAGATGAACTTGAGCATCGTACGCAAATCCGAGCATTGCAAATGTATTTTGTTAAAAGCTTGCCATCCCTGACTCCAAATGTGAACGTAGGTTGAATCCTGCTCCTGAAGGGGTAAGTTTTTATACATCTAGACAAATTGATATCTGCAATTTTCATCGAAGACTTCTCAATAACTTATATATTTTAGAATTAAACATAATGTATTAAAAAACATTAATGTTATCTTGGGATTAAAAATATTACCTAAATATCCTTAGACATCCAAATTCAAAATATAAATAGAATTATTTGGTTTTCTTAATATAATTTTAAGGATATGACAAATTATTTAAAAATACTGGCGCACCACTGTTTTTGTATCATACGATAGCTGAATTGAGTTTAACGTCACATAGACTTTTAATGCCAATTTAAATAGCGTATCACTGAAAGTTTAGTTATGATGAATATTATAAGGAATGAAACTTTATTCGCACATATTTTAAGAAAACATATAGACTTCTATCACGATTAATTCTATACATAAATATTTTGATCAATTTCTTTTTCCACTAATGCTAGTGGGACGTTTTTCTGTAAATATTTTTATTAGTTCAGCTTGTAATTTTTATTGTCAGAAATATTAATTATTATAATAATGGGCTGTGCTATGCCAGCTAATCATTTCATGGTTTCTTTTAGTAAAATGCAAGTTCTTTAATTAAATGTTTAATGCTTTTTAACATTATGTACGTAAAACTCAACATAAAGTTTATTTTATTGAAAATTTCTAGACACTGTTCATGACCTAAAACTTTATGTGCTGATTCAAGTTGCAAGATTCAGTAATGTAAACTATTTGTCATTATAAATGACAATAGATGGCGCCACTCTATCAAGAGGCTCTTCCATAACTCCTCCTCCTGTAACATCACACACAGAAGGCGAATGTCTTATACGTGGATGAAAATGTAACAGCAAGGGCAGAAGAAGGAGCGCGAGTGTGGTTGGCGGGCAGTTGCTCGAATACGTATTGTTGGAATGTGAATAAATATTTTATATATATCTCTGAAAGTGTGTTAATCTTAAGAATAGAAAAAGAAGACAGCAGTAAGAAAAATCATTTATTCTTGGATATAGCTATCACTAGTTTGCGTTCAAAAGTGTACAAGTTAAGATTTGTAACCTACAAAGATCATATAGCCTTTATCATATAAATTTTAGGAATACTTTACGAGTAATAATAATTATCCATTTATAAAGATATCCTAATTCATTAGCTCAAACCATTTATATTATTTATGATGATTTAGAAAATTCAATTGATTATTTAAAAATATTTTAACTGCTCTTTTACATTAAACGCATGTCGTTTATTAGAGACTTATATTATTATTTAATAATAGAAACACACATTATCAAAGTTAAAATGCTATTATTCAGCAATAAATAAAAAATATAATTAAAAAGGAATTATACGGTTAAAATTCAATTAACTATCAAATAACCAACTATAATTTCAAAATTAAATAATTACAAATATTTTAATTTTAGTTTTTTTTTTAGATTTAAATTATCACTTTAAATAAATTCCAACAAATAGAAAACATATAAATATGTTCTTGCATATTCCTGCTTTTGAAACTCGTAGTAGTGAAACTCGTAATAATATATGTAGTTTTAAAGTTGATAAAATATATTGCTAATTTTGGGATTTTCACAATCTGCCAAATTGAAAAACCTTAAAAATTAAGTATGACAACAACTCGTGTTCAGGATGGCCGAGTGGTTATGGCGTCAAACTAATGTTGATTTCATCAAATGCCGTTGTGCAATGTACGGCGTAATAGTTGATGGATATTATGAGAGTGGCAAATAAAGTTGTGTACATATGGGAATATTTATTAACAAAATAAAAAAAAATTATACACATGGTGGGATTCATGCAAGGAACGAAACTTCCTCTAATGCAAAAACGTGGTTTCTCTTGAATGTCTGTGTTCTAAAATGAAAATTAAAAACAAAACGAATAAAAAAAAAAAAGTATAAGAGTGGGGATTTTCACATATTGATCCATCTTTGTAATATCTGTACCTGTTTAGGTAATTGATTAGTCCGAATTTATTCGGCAATTGAACTGTCGGACGTCTGCATTGCTAATGCGTATTGATGAAATCCTGGAAATCTGACTCACGCTTGTGATCGTAGGTTCGAATCCTGCTCCTGACGAAGCACGTTTTTTTATACATCTAGATTTGAATTGACATCTGCAAGGTCATATAGGCTTCCCATTAATTTATATAACATGGGAATAAATAAATTGCATAGATATTGAAATTCCTTAATAAAAGGAATTCTTATTTTCTTATTGTAATTTAAGAAATGCGGCGGATTATACAAAAAAATACTTATGCAGCAGTTTTTTACATTATATGTTAACTACTACATAGCTAAAGTTATGTTAATCGTTTGCTTTAAAGTTACGTAAAGATTTAAGCAATTTGTTTAGTGTTTATATAAACAGCAGACTTGGTGAATGTTAAATTATGAATGACACTATATTTGCACATTTTTAAGTATTCTTTTTGATCATCCTTAGATTAACTTCATATATACTATCATGTCAAAATGTAAGAATAATTTTCAATTTAAAATTCACAGGGCTTATGGAATTTCAACTGTTTTTTTCTTTTTTAGGTTTCTGGCACTGTCCTTGACATCTTACCATGTCCATGATCTTGACATCTTTCATGTCAAAATATTCGTTAGTGTTTGAGTTATGCTTGGCTTTGTGAGGAAGCTAAAACTAATTCTTTTATAAACAATTAAAGCAAAGAACTTGTGTTAAATAAATTGCGTTAATTTAAATAATATATTTAAATAAATTAAAACAAATGTATGAGAAAGCATATATATGTTTATTCTTGCATATTCCTCCGTTTTAAGATCTGTAACAATAAACGTAGTTTTATGGTTGTCAAATTATACGGGTAATTTTGGACTTTTGACAATCAGCCAAATTTAAAAGCCTTATAAATTAACGGTGACGGTAACTCGTGTTCAGGATGGCCGAGAGGTTATGGCGTCAGACTAAAGTTGCTTTCATCGAATGCTGTTGTTGAATGCATGGCGTTATATTTGGTGATAAATGAATTTGCTTACATGTACTGATTGCGTGATGTTCCATAGGTTCAGAAATGATTATTGAGATGTATGAAAGTTTAGGAAAAAAAAAATTATATATGAAGTAATTCATGTAAGAAAGAACTTAAACTGATCTTATATGAAGCTAATTCAAAAAGAGGTTTTTCTTCTGTATGAATATAATTATAAAAACGAATTAAAAAAAAATTAATAAAAATGGGGTTTTTGACACATTACTCCAACTTCCTGATTTTCCGTACTTATTTAATCTTCGTAAGAATTTCGGTAATTGATTAGTCAGGAAATCGTTCGGCAATTTAATTGAACTTGAATGTCGGACGTCCTGCATTGCAAATGCATATTGATGAAAGCTTGGATATCTGACTCACGCTTGTGAACATAGGCTCGAATCTTGCTCCTGAAGGGAAATGCTTTTTATACACATAGACGAATTGACGTCTGCAATGTCATCTATCCATTCTCATTAATTTATAGAACATAGGAATAAAATGTATTACATAAATATTCTTCGATGTCAAAATTCATTTATAAAATGATTCATCCTTTTTTGTCGTAAATATATTGCACATAGGAGATCCAATATCATTTTGACATCATACATTTCATATGGAAATATTCGATACTAGAACTCTAGATATATAGTGTATTGATACTCATTTTGCCCATAAGAGATCCAATAACATTTTGACAACATGCATTTCATCGGGAAACATTCGATACTAGAACGCTAGAACTATAATATATTGATACTCATTTTGCTCATAGGAGATCCAATAACATTTTGACAACATGCATTTCATCGGGAAACATTCGATACTAGAACGCTAGAACTATAATATATTGATACTCATTTTGCACATAGGAGATCCAATAACATTTTGATAACATGCATTTCATCGGGAAACATTCAATACTAGAACGCTAGAACTATAATATATTGATACTCATTCTGCCCATAGGAGATCCAATAACATTTTGACAACATGCATTTCATCGGGAAACATTCGATACTAGCACGCTAGAACTATAATATATTGATACTCATTTTGCCCATAGGAGATCCAATAACATTTTGACAACATGCATTTCATCGGGAAACATTCGATACTAGAACGCTAGAACTATAATATATTGATACTCATTTTGCCCATAGGAGATCCAATAACATTTTGACAACATGCATTTCATCGGGAAACATTCGATACTAGAACGCTAGAACTATAATATATTGATACTCATTTTGCCCATAGGAGATCCAATAACATTTTGACAACATGCATTTCATCGGGAAACATTCGATACTAGAACGCTAGAACTATAATATATTGATACTCATTTTGCCCATAGGAGATCCAATAACATTTTGACAACATGCATTTCATCGGGAAACATTCGATACTAGAACGCCAGAACTATAATATATTGATACTCATTTTGCCCATAGGAGATCCAATAACATTTTGACAACATGCATTTCTCGGGAAACATTCGATACTAGAACGCTAGAACTATAATATATTGATACTCATTTTGCCCATAGGAGATCCAATAACATTTTGACAACATGCATTTCATCGGGAAGCATTCGATACTAGAACGCTAGAACTATAATATATTGATAATCATTTTGCTCATAGGAGATCCAATAACATTTTGACAACATGCATTTCATCGGGAAGCATTCGATACTAGAACGCTAGAACTATAATATATTGATACTCATTTTGCTCATAGGAGATCCAATAACATTTTGACAACATGCATTTCATCGGGAAACATTCGATACTAGAACGCTAGAACTATAATATATTGATACTCATTTTGCTCATAGGAGATCCAATAACATTTTGACAACATGCATTTCATCGGGAAGCATTCGATACTAGAACACTAGAACTATAATATATTGATACTCATTTTGCTCATAGGAGATCCAATAACATTTTGACAACATGCATTTCATCGGGAAGCATTCGATACTAGAACGTTAGAACTATAATATATTGAACTATGAATATATTGAAACATTACTCTAGATGATTGATACTCATTTTGCCCATAGGAGATCCAATAACATTTTGACATCATACGTTTCATTGATACTAAAACTCTAGATATATAATGCATTGATACTTATTTTGTCCATCGGAGAATGCATTTTGACATCATACGTTTCATCGGGAAACATTCGATACTAGAACTCTAGATGAGAACGTTTCATCTGAAAATAGATACTAAAACTCTAGATATATAATGCATTGATACTAACATTTTAATATCGGGAAACATTGATACTGTAAATATATAGTGTGTTGATACTTATTTTGCCCATTGGAGATACAATAACATTTTGACATCATACGTTTCATCGGGAAACATTCGATGCTAGAACTCTAGATGATTAGTGATGATACACATTTTGCCCATAGGAGATCCAATAACATTTTGACATCATACGTTTCATCTGAAAATATTCGGTACTAAAACTCTAGATATATAATGCATTGATACTTATTTTGTCCATCGGAGATCCAATAACATTTTGACATCATACGTTTCATCGGGAAACATTCGATACTAGAACTCTAGATGATTGATACTCATTTTGCCCATAGTAGATCCAATAACATTTTGACATCATACATTTCATCGGGAAACATTCGATACTAGAACGTTAGAACTATAGTGTATTGATACTCATTTTGCCCATAGGAGATCCAATAACATTTGACATCATACATTTCATCTGAAAACATTCGATGCTAGAACTCTAGATAGTGTATTGATACTCATTTTGCCCATAGGAGATCCAATAACATTTTGACATCATACGTTTCATCTGAAAATATTCGATACTAGAACTCTAGATATATAGTGTATTGATACTTATTTTGTCCATCGGAGATCCTATAACATTTTGACATCATGTTTCATCGCGAAACATTCGATACTAGAACTCTAGATATATAGTGTATTGATACTCATTTTGCCCATAGGAGATCCAATAACATTTTGACATCATGTTTCATCGGGAAACATTGGATACTAGAATTCTAGAAGATTGATACTCATTTTGACCATCGGAGATCCAATAACGTTTTGACATCATGTTTCATCGGGAGGCATTCGATACTAGAACTCCAGATATATAGTGTATTAATACTCATTTTGCCCATCGGACATCTAATAACATTTTAACTTCAGAATTTATAGTATAAAAGTACAATCTCAGAAGTAGGAAATGTAATTTTTAAACAAAATAGACTAATTTTCTGACTACATATTTATCATGGTCTTATCCTCATAAACGCTGGCATTTAAGATTCAGCTTAACAATACCAAGGAAGTTAATATAACCTTAACATTTCCATTTAGATTATTATTATTAATTATCAGTTAATGAAATTAATACAAAAAATAATGGGAAATATTTATGCCAGTCTGTTCTGACATATTTATCAGAATAACTCTGTACAATAATTTAAGTAGTTTTGTATTTTTAAAGCTTTACAAATGATTTTAAAATTTTCACAATCAGAGGAATTTAAAATACTTAATAAATAGCTATGAAACACGTGTTCAGGATGGTAGATTAAATCTGTTGTTGTCAAGTGCCATTGTACAAAGCAGGGAGTTAGCATTATCAGAATTTCTGAGATTGTTAAATTTAATGAGATTAAAATGTTACACGTATTCGGTTTGTGTTATATGTTTCTAATGTTACTTCATTTAATTAAGAATGATGCCTTAAATCAATTGTGTATGTTAGTTTAATGATGTAAAAAAGAAAAAAACTGTAATATATTGTATTGGAAAATTTTAAACAAAATTTCAAAATAATCCGATTCAAAATGTAAGGCAAAAGTCAAAAAATGTGTATTTAACATGTTACAAGTATTTTATACATTATAAAGTACTACTGCACGCAAAAAGGTAGACCAATTATTTTTAGTCTTCAAAGAAATCCTCTCCGGACACAATGCACTTATGCCAACTTTTTTTTTTTCAATCCTCAATATATGCTAAAGAGTCATCGGCAGGGATGGCCTTCAAAGCTCACGGCGATTCATGTTGAATCTCCTCCATCGGCTCAAAATGGTGTCCCTGGAGGGGTCTTTTGAGTTTAGGGAATAGCCAGAAGTCGCACGGTGGGAATACGGGGTTGTGGAACGATATGGGTTTCAGTTTTGGCGAAAAAAGTCACGAAGAATCAATGCAGTGTGAGCTGGCGCATTCGAGATTTGATGCGTTTGAGGCCCAAATGAAATTGATCGATCCTTTTGAATTTCTATCATTATCAGCAAGGTCTCTAATTGTGAATTGACGGTTTGTAAGCACCAAATAAAATTTAATGCAAGTTCTTTGCTCAAATAATTCAGACATTTCAAAAATCGTTTTGGCATCTCACAAAGCCAAGCGCAACCCAAACACTAATGAATATTTTGACGTCACGTTTCAAACAGATGTCAAGGACAATGCCAGCAACCTAAAAAAAAATTAAATTCCATAAGCCCCGGGAATTTTAAACTGAAAATTATTCTTACTTTTTAGACAGAGTAGTATAAAATGTTTTTATATTTATATTATTTCTTAATATAAATATATCGCTTTTAAAGTAATTTATTAGTTAGTTGACAGATTTATAGCATTTATGACTGCATAGAAATTGTTTTTCTTAAGTTATATTAAATTTGTCCTTTAGATATTTTACTAAAATATACACTCATATTTTTTCAATTTTAGGGGAAAATGTTTTAAAATATAAAAGCTTCCAAAATGTCACATAAACATAAAAGCATATTCAAACAAATGTCATATTCAAAGAGAAAACTTCAACCTGCTTTGAAATATAAAAGCTTTAGGGAAAGTGTTTTAAAATAAAAACTGCTGAAAGCCTCTAAGAAAAACAATATTAATAAAAAAAAAATTGCAAAATTTAAAATAAATGCTTCATGACAGTTAAATGAAAAACGTTTGAAGACATTATAAATTATTTAATTTATAAATACAACACAAAAAATGTGTCCATTTGCATTTTTTATCAAAAATGGTATTTTTTTTTTTAATATATTCTGGTACAATTTTCTCAAAATCAATTTTACCGACTGTTCTGAAATTTCTCACATTACTAGATTAGGATAGTATTTACATTGTGAACATCTTATTCTTATTTAATGTTGGTAAACATGATGGTTCATAAATGAATGATGATATTAACATTTTATTCTTATTTAATAGTAATCATGGTGGTTCATATTTATTTCAAAACAATTCAATGTTATTGTTAGTATCTCGTTTATACAACAAAAATATTCACAGACCACATATTCAAAACTCATATTTTATTTTGAAGAAATACACATTTTAACTCTTGAAATTACCCTAGTTCAATTACTTGTTTTTTTTTTATTCTATTTGTAACAGAATTCTATTAATTTTTTTTAACATTTCAACTCGCTGGTTCAAGCTCCAGCATACGCGTAAGCATCAGTTCTTCACGCGCCAGTTTACATTTGCTATTTTAAATATTTTTTATCTATAGGAAAGGTTACATTTATTACTTTAAATTTTTATTATATATAGCTTATATCCGTATAAATCATATAATATATACATATATACATATAAATACAAAAATACATACTATATTATTCAATCGCTATTTTGATTATCAAGGTTACAACTATTTAGGAATTTTCCCTTTCTGACTTCCGCTATTGCTGAAAGGAAGAAGAAGCTTCTCAACTCAAGCTCTAGAATCGTACTGACCTTCGTGCCCGCTTATTGAATGCCAAGCCCATCAGAAGAAACAGGTTTCTGACGTCAGAAGAAACAGGACATCATAATATTCTGAGAGTAGCATCATGTTAACATTCTGAGATTTTGAAATATATAAAAAATAAACGTAAGAACATTCCATATTCAATGTTAATAATAATCTCACATCAATCATAATATATTGAATGTTAATAATCCATATTCAATGTTAATAACCTTTATATAAAGAATTCCATATTCTTATATTAGGTTACAGAAACATGAAATTTTTTTCAACTTTTCAAATTTTCTTATTCACCTAAAAATAGCAGATACTGAGCTGATTCATTAAACGCATCATTTACACATTTGCGATTCATAATTTTAGAAGTTTGAAATTTTTAAAAATTTCCAATGAATACCATGCCTTTTTTAAAGGGATATGATTAAACTCGATTGCTTACAGTTTTTTTTTTTCTGAAATTTTTAAATATATCATTTCACACTACTGTAGATAATTAACTGTGAATTTCACTTATTAGATAGCATTTTGTTTATGTTTACTTTAGTATAAGTTTTATTATAATATAAGTAGAAAGTTCAGTACTGAGATGGATGATCAGAGTAAGTAAGCAGTAGCATGTACTGTGTTTCTGATCCACGTTATGATCTAGCAATTAGACGAAATTCATAAGTTCATAAACCTCTAAAGAGTTCAAGAATAGAAGAGGTTTAGAAAAAAAATATTGTCCAATGTAAACTCAAGGCAGTTTAAAATATTAACGAGCAATGTTTGAGCAGTCCTACGATTGGTGCAGGTCTCAGAAATCTTCCGCCCTTGTTAATAGGTAAGACTCTTCAAGTGTCCACAAACAAAACGTGATAAGCATGTTTGTTGATTTCTATGGCCCCCAAAACCCATGGTACACCAGAGAGATCTCTCGAGTACCAGTCATGTGCTGGAGGGGCATTTCAGAAATCCTTTATTATCTTCCCAAACTCGGAGAACGCCCTACTATAAAAACAATATATCAAACTGGAAAGTCTTCAAAGAAGCAAATTTTGCTAGAGAATCCGCAATCTTGTTGCCACTAATGCCGACATGTGAAGGAATATGCATTGAATGTGCACCTTGGAATTAACGGCAAGTCTCTAGCAAGATTAGCAGTAGCATTTTCTACTGTCCTCCGATTTTTGTAATCTGGTATCCATCGCAAGGCTAATAAATGAAGTCTAACAGGCTATTTCCCAAAATTATCACAATTTAAACTAGTTGCGACAGAAGCAAATACTTGCCATGTTCGCAGGCAGAGTCACTGATTAACAATATTTCGATATCCTAATAGTTGCAGATGAGATCGTCAACCCACCAGAGTTCCTAACTCACTTGATCCGATTTGATTTCCATCAAGTCACGTTTTACTTAAAGTGAGATCTCCAATTATTTTACAATGGAACTTCAACCCGACAAAAACTTTGAAAACGCTATTTGAAAAGGAGATGCTGGGCAACGTAATTGAATCGATTACTTTAACAGGAAAGAGAGACATTGAAACAGAGTTTATTCCCGAATACTACTCATTCCGTTAAATATCTCCTTTAACTTTGAGATTACAATTTCCAGTGAAACCTGTATTCGTGATCACGATCAACAATTTACAGATAGAGCCTATTAAGTACTATGGAGGCAATTTGATATCACCATGTTTGTGTACTGTTGAAATATTTTTAAATACCTGACACTATATTAGTTCAATGTTATACTACATTAATTTATCTGTTATTCATTCTTCTGACTGCCAAAATATAGAAAAATAAATATTTAAATACGCCAGGAAAACAACTAGTAGATAATAATTTGTTACATGAATTTGAAAAAAAAAAAAATAAAAACGCGTGATTTAAATTAAAAGTTTAAAATTCCTCTTATAAATCTGAGGGCCATAAAATTGATGTAAAAAATTCTATTTTTGTTAGTGATAATTTAAATAGTCAAGAAATGTGTTCATTAACAGATCCTAAAAAGATCAGTATTTATAAAACAAATTGCGAAATTTATGTTTTAATTATTCATAACAATTTAATTAAAAAGTGTCTTAATAAAAATTAAATGAGCAGTGTTTGTACATATTAGAAATTATTTACTTAGTAAATATAATAAAAAATCTTTATTTACTTATTGCTTAAAAGGCTTTATTTTTTAACTTTATGATATATTTTTCAAAATCTATTCAAGCGTATGTTCTGAAATTCTTCACTTTATTTTATACAGATATTATTTATGTACTGACATCAAATTTTTTTCATTTAATAGTTCTCATAATTTAATTGCCTATGCTAATAAAAATCAGATACATTTAATAATACACACTGTAAATAATAATACTGTTATATTTAAGAAATTATGTTTTTAAAGAATTTTAATGTCAAAACCAGATCTAAGAAGTATTCGTTAATATTGATTTTAAAGTACTTATACATAAGAGCAGTTTGCTATTTAAATTATTTTTTAATTTGCTTAAAGTGCTATAAAAACATAATCTAATTAGTTCAGCTTTTCACATGCTATTTTTACATAATATTATTAGTCATATATCCATTTCTTGTTTGATATCCGTTTTCTATTCGATATCCTATCCATTAGTTTAAATTACTTGCCCAAGGCAGCTAAAAAATTGCGGTAGAAAATTTACATTCTTTATTTGATATTTTTATTTATTTCTGAGTTAGTACATGAAAAATGTAATAACTAATTAGTAATAAAATTTCAATATTTTTGAACAATAGTAAAGAAATTAATTTCAGCTTGTTATTTACAGCTAAGATATATGCTCTTTTACAATACTTTCTTGATGATTAAAAACAATTTTTTTACGAAGATGATGGTTCAAATTTAAAATTGCTATACATTTGCTATTTAACTCATTACACTAATTAATGATAGCTATATAAATATATATATATCATCATGATTGGCGCAACAGCCCCATGGTGGTCAAGGCCTTTTGAAACATTGCCTACTGGCAGATTTTGAAACATGAGATGTCTATTTTTTTTTCATTGAATAATTTCAAAAATTAAAACTTCCATATATAGTTATCTAAATTATAATGAGTTATTATATATATATATATATAATAACTAAGGCCGTCTGTCTACTGACAGATTTCGAGACAGGAGATTTTCTTTTTACGAGTTAGGGTTGTCAGCTCTATGCCCAACGCTCTACAGTCATATCAGACCTTGACACTGTTTAAAGTGGATTCCAAACCTCTACCAACAACCGTGGCATGAAATCGAAACCTTTGGCACTAAACGCCATGAATTAAAAATAGGAATATTTTAAAATCTCTAAGAAAATATAAATTTATTATTATTACACAAATCATACAAAATTTAAATATGCATAATATTTATATAAAATTATAATTTTATTACTATATTTGTATTTTTTATTTATTCAAATAAATATACATGTATGATTTTAAAATAGAACTAGAAAATTATCCAACTTTTTATATAAATTATTAAAATTTATTACTATTATTATTATTCAAAATAAATAAAAATTAATGAAATCCTTGAAAAATAAAAACTAACCTTTCGCTTAAATTAAAAAAAATTACTATTTAGATCAAAACCTGTTGGCATAGAATATTATTTACTTAGATCATTACGTAACTATTTTTCTCTGTTAATATCATTTTTAAAAATTTCATCAATAATTTTTTTTTTTTAAATTAAATACAACAAATAATATTTTATTGTTTTTATGTTGTTTTCTTATTTTAATTTTAATAATATTTCAATTTTTATTGAATCAAAATATTGAAATTATACATTTTATGTAATGTTAAAAACAATCAAAAATGTTTTATTTTATATTTTACTACATCAATTTATTTAAATATTTATTTTTAAGTATCAATCTTTTCTTAGGAAGTAGTCATTTCGGATATTTTTACATTATTCCAAAACATAATTAAAATTAATTATAAGCATTCTTATAATATTTATTATTTGTTTATTCCAATTTCAATAATCGTAATTTTCTGGGATAAAACATTTTTGCATGCTTTATATTTCCTAGACATCTTTAAAAAAATTTGAAATTTCTTGAATTAAATTTTTTTTTTAGTTTAATCATTTAAAATAAATCAAACAAATGCATTTAATTCGTTTCTTGGCATTCTTTCTAGCAACAAACATTTACACCGAGGACGCAAATGGTTGCGATATTTTATTGGGGAAAACCAAAACCAAATAAAGCATTTATCTCTCAGTCTCCTTTAAAAACGAATCAATCATCAGTTACACAGAACTTAGAAATGGAATTATATAACTTTTCAGATTTTTTCTCACCACCTGAGCTTTTATAAAATGATACGAAAGCGGAAAAATACATTTTGTGGCTCTTTTCTCTAACAGGCAAACCTTTCTTTTCTCGTATTTTCCCCAGAAAAGAATCCAATAAAGGATTAGGAAAGGTGAATTATGACAGCGAATCCAGAAATTCTAACAAGGAAATTTAGCAGTCGTGGTCATCCGTTTAATCAATATCGTATAGAAGAAATATTTTTAACATTAAAAGTAAAAAATTTTAGTAAAAACGTATTATGCACCGAAATAGAAAAAACAATTTTATGTAATACTGTTTCGATAATTCCAATTTATAATATTAAATATAGATTATACCTTATCTGAATAAAACTTACAGAATAATTTTCAGTCGAGATAAAGCGGCAAAAGATTAAATCAACTATTGAGATTGTGACATTGTTTTAAAGCGTTCTCGCATTGATAGTTATGTTAATTGAGGGGTGTTTTTCTGGAATTTTCTCCCATATGACACACAAATCTGGATTTTTTCCATATTCTATTGCATCTGGGACAATTAATACTGAAAGTCTTTCGTCACTAACCAGTCGATTATTTATAAGAAACCAAAGTAGAAACGCAATATTCATTGATTACAAAAATAACCCTCAAAAAGATGAAAAAGCTGGCATGCACTACAATTTCTACTTTAAGATACAAAATCAACATCATCATCATCAATGGTGCAACAGCTCCAAGATGGGAAAGGCCGTCTGTCTACTGGCATATTTTCGAGACAGGAGATATTTTTTTTTATGGGGTAGGGTTGTCAATTCTACGACAAACGCTCTACACTCATATTAGACAGACAGGACCTACGATTTAAAGTTAATACCGAACTACTACAAGCATCCATCGCACAGCGGGTGACTAGAACCTGAAACCTGTAGCACCGAACGCCAGACACTCGGCCATTAGACTCCACAAAAATTTCATTCAAAAAATATTCATTTGTAATTGAATTTGTTAAAACGTCTTTAAAATAGGAAATTATTCAGTCTTTCATATTAAAGTGAATCTTGTCTAGTCAAAGGATTCAAATATTATAAAAGTCATAATAACTTTTAAACATTCAAATAAATTTTTAAGATAATAATTTAAAATATTAACTTGTTTTTTTTTCAAATGCCTGTCATATATACTGAGGCGATAAATATATGAGGATTCAGCATTACCAAAAATACACCGAACAGAAATGTTACATTGCATCAATGTTTTTGAATGGATATTCGAAAAGGTGGTATCGGGGAGTTTGCACTTTTTTTCCACATTTTCTCATTTTAAGTTTGTACATTTTTCATACTCGAACCTAACTGAAAGACATTACGATCTATAGATTTATCATGCCTCTTTCTGTGATAGACATGGAAGTTTTTAGCTTAGCTTTGTTTGTTAAGTTTTTGAACTGAACTCATGTATTTCAGAAACTACATGCGCAATCCAAGCAAAAAAATAGTAATAATGTATTAAAATATTAATAATAATAAATAAATAAAAATAATAATTGAAATTTTAATTAAAAAATTAAAATTTACAAAAAAATAATTAAAATTTTCTGAAATTAAAAAAAAAATAGAGTACGTAATATAGTTATGTAAAAAAATAATTCTGCAAAATCACAAATAGAAATCAGTTTAAGATAACCAACTTTTAACGGTATTACGTTTTATAATTTGGTCGGTAAATTTTTAAATCGAATAATGACATTTTGAAAGTGGAAATTGAAATTATAATCCTCAATCCAATTTTGAATTCAATTTTCTAGGCGCGTATTCGAAATTATCAAATCGGATATAATACGATTTTGTTTTAAATGTCAATCATGATATTGAAATTGAATTCTTATTTGTAAAAAGGTTTTTAAATACATTTATATTCTGAAAAATCTTTTAATTCGTAAATCTCATGTATCTGAAAATGCGTATAAATTCACATTCGTTGTTATTGTTTAAAAAAATCTTTTAGATTAGTTATTATCTCAGCTCAATTCAGTTTTATTTTACCAGACGATATTTAATCTTATAAGGTGATTATATTCAAATTAAACTTACATAAGGTGCAATTGTGGTATTGCGCAGTAAGTTCTCTTCTTAGTTTTAATTGAATCTGTCTTAATGTTGGAGTGACTAAATGTTTGAAATGATTTTCTAGTATTTAATTTTAATTTTAATTTTTATTTATCATTATCCTTTAAATTTTACTTCCTGATAACACTAACATTCAAAAGCTAATAGATTTAATAATTAAGTTAAGAAGAATTACTACATAACCATAAATAAATAAACAATATAGAAGATAATAATAATTATATACAATTAGGGGCCTGATGGTCAATTAACTAGCGCTCTGGCGCTTGATGCCACGGGCTTCCGGTTTGAGTGCCGTCTATAGCACAGATGTTGGCAGTGGTTCGGAATTCACTTTAAACCTTAGATTCCTGTCTAATATCACTGTAGAGCGTTGGGCATAGGGCTGACAATCCTACCCCTTAAAAAGATAACATCTCTTGTCTCAAAATCTGCAAGTAGACAGTAATCAGTCAAGCATGGGACTTTTGCGCCAATGAAGATGAACTTATTATTAGTATATTCACATGTGTTCACTTAACATTCAAAACTGATAATTTTTTTTTTTTTTAAAGTATCAACCTAAAATTGTAAATGTATATCTTCAAAAATATAAATTAACTTCATAAAAGCATTTCCGAATTATTTAAATTGTTAAAGAGCATAAATAAACTACAGTGTACGTTTTGTCTGGAGATTTCATTATTGATGTACTTAAGGGAGAAATAATATTGCCAAACACTGACTAAATATTTGAAATGACTTTTTAACTTTTTTTTTTTTTTTTTTTCTTTTTAAATTTTGCTTCTTGGTAACACTAACATTCAATGCTTATTAATTTAATAATTAAATTAGGAAGAATTGCTGTACAATTATGAAGTAAAACTGTGAAAAATAAGTAATATTGAAAATAATAACAAATTACAATTATTACATATAAATAGTGGGGCCTGAATGGCCGAGTGGCTGGCGCTCCGGCGGTGCCATGGCTATTTGTAATGGTTCGGAATCCACTTTAAAAAAACCGTAGGTCCCGGTCCTGATAGGATCGTAGAGCGTTGCGGGGGCATTGTTACTCCGCGTCCGTGGCTTATCTTCAACTTACACACGAGCCCCCTGGGTAATGCAAAGTGAGTAACGTCTGTGCAGCTCTTGCCTTAAGGCATCAAGACCAAGCTGTCTAAGTGTTGGCCAGCTGCATTAGAACAAAAAAAAAAACTTATAAATAGTATATTCACATGGTTTCACTTTTTAATTGCTACATTCAAAAACTGATAATTTTTTTAAAAATTCTCTAGCTAGAATTAAAAAAAAAAACTCTAAAAATATAAACTAACTTAATAAAAGTATTTCCAAATTATTTAAATTATTAAATAAAATAGCAGAAATTAACTACAGTGTAAGTTTATCTGGATATTTCAACATTGATGTGATTACTGAAAATAATGTTGCCAAACACAGCAAAAAATAACTAATTTTACACATTTCAATGAAATTTATTTAAGTAGATTCATTCAAAATGTAATGGCATGAAACTCACTTCGATAATATTGGTGAGAGGTAATAGAGCAGAAAATAAACTATAAATATTTCAGCACCAGGCTTAGATATTTTTATAAGTGATAGGCTATGCTAGATGACACAGTATTTAAAAAGTTGAAAATGCTTTCCATATGTGGTAGCTTGTAAAAAAAGCATCAGTAACGAAGAAACCGCATAAGTAAATGTGCGGTTCATTAATAAACGTATATACATAAAAAGTATCATGGTGGATAGCAACAAAAGTGAACTACGGATGAGTTGTTTTTTCATGCAAAGTCCCCCCAGACACTGCAGTGGACACATCTCAGTTTAACAACTCAGCTATGGAAACAGCACACAAACTCATACATATCTAGGTTGACCTGTATCAGCACAGTCTTTTTTCTATGTCTGAAATGCATACCCTTCATGACTCATGACGGCTCTCCAGAAAAAAAACTATCTCAGATAACCGCAGATATCCAAAGAGATTATGACTACATACATGTGCTATGCTGTTTGTCATTACGTTTTGCAACGCCATCATTAAAACCGTTAGTTCCGCCTTCGTATTATCGGGTAATTCAGAATTTATCACTTTCTGCAGTCTTTTAGTTTTCTTCAGCCGATTCAATTCATCTTGTTATCTCCTAAATATTATCTTTTATCAATTTTCTTAACAATCTTCATTAACTAAGTTTCTCAACACCAGACTTACAGACGACTAAGATTTACATATAATTTTGGGTCGGAAATGCTTTACATACTCTGTAATCACCTCGAAAAAGTCAGAATGGAAGAGCATCTCATAAGAATGTGGTATTTATTAATTAATATGTTTACATAAAAAACACCATTGTTAGTAGTAATAAAAGTGAATTACTTATGTATGTCATTTTCCACAGAATCCTTCAGACGCTGTAGGGGAGAACCTCAGTTTGATTCATGTCTCTCAGGTCTCAGTTTGATTAGCTAGAGCTCACGAACTTAAAATACTATTTTAAGTTCGCGATGCACTATGCCTATCTCAGTGTCCAGAATTATATACAGAATCCACACAGCGGCCTGATGACCTATTGGCTTCCAGCATCCTGGCCTTTGGTGCCACAGACTTCAGATTCAGATTCTTGCGGTATCATGGATGTTTGTTAGTGGTTCGGAATCCACATTAAACTGCAAGTCCCTGTCTAATTAGCCTAAAGTGTGCACAAATGACCATGGAGTGAGAAACCATACTAGGAATCCCCATCATTCCTTCATGTCTCATTACGAGTCTCTGGAAAGACCTCTTCTCATATAACCGTTATACAAGCTTCAAAAGAAAGTATGGTTGAGAATAGATACTTCACCTATCATTACCAGCTTGAGTGGTTCATTCACTGCTTTCCGCAACTCTGTAAGCAATGATAGTTCTGTGTTCGTATGGTGAACCATCCAATTACTTTTACGCCAATTAGTGAAATAAAGTGTCTCGTGAAGAACATTTGGAACTCCCCCGTATGTCAAACGCCTTTACAGCATATGAAAACGTTTTTGAACAACATTGCTACGTGATTTCAAGTCGTCTATGTTTTTACGTCTCCTAAAATTTCGTAAACTTAGTTCTGAAACACCCTGTGGTACATGTTTTGCCTTATGATTTCAATATTATTGCACTTATTACATTACTTACCATCACAATAAAAAACTATGCATTTTAATGAAATTCCTTTCATGAAAAGTCAAAAATATAATGGCAAAA
>BPLR01007430.1:0-157520 GCA_021605095.1 Caerostris extrusa
AGTCTTTAATCGGCTGCATTTTTTTTTTTTTTTTTACTTTTATTTAATTAAGTGATCTTATATAAATCCACACGTGTTGTGAACTCGCCAATAACGGCCGTTGCTTTACCTGTATATATTATACGCAACGTTTTTGTGGGAATAATTTTAATTTAAAATAAATATTTACGTGTTAAATAAATATATGTGTTTTATCATTGTTAAAAGGTAAGTCAAATAATAAGAGATTTTCGTGTGTGGATAAACCATCCAGTTTTTATTTGCACGTGTAGCAAAAATATCATTGTCCAAGTTAATGTTTTGTTGATTATATTCTTTGCCATAATTCGTGTAGCATTAAATTATATTTGATGCACGTGTAGCGTGTGTTGTATTTAATTTAAAAAATGGCCGCTTTATTAATTTAATAAAATCTAAGGGATGAAATAAAGATGGCTGTTATTATCATTTTTTATACGTGTAATTGTGTTTGTAATTCCATTTATCTTCCAATCTGAGATATTTCCAGTAAAATATAGTTTTTTTATTTAACTAAAAAACTACTAAAATCCATGTATATGCACCGCTGGAATTCAGCTAGTATGTGCCATATAGCGTCAGAGCGCTATATATATATATATATATATATATAATTCCTTTAAAACTAAACAGCATATGGGACAATAATTTTTCAATGTGAAGATAAAATATGTTAATGATAAAATTCGTGGAATTTTTTTTTTGTTTCAAATCAAGATTGTATTTTTAAGTATTTCCAAACAGGTTTTTAACAAATACCCATTATATGTATATATTATCTATTTAATGTATAATTATATGTATATATATATAATAAAATAAAACATTAAATCCTACACTAGCGAGAAATATATATATATATATATTTAATTTTCGTGATTTGGAACTCAAGCAATTACACAAAAATATTGACAATACACTATTTATGAAAATTTTCGTAGTATTTCTAGATCAACAGGATTTATTTTCGACGATGAAAAGGCGGCATTACGTTAGAAATTTCAAATAACTTCTATGGCATCTATTTATCATTCGGAAAGAAATCATGTCTTCCAAACATCATCATCTGCCGAAAACGTGATTATTTTATACGAACAGGATTTTTTTCTAATCTTGCTTACATCAAATGAATCTTCTTATCTCGAGAACCATGGTGTTGGATTTCTTCAGAAATAACTGTTGCAGAAAATTTAATGCATCTGATGTTTTCTCATTTACAGTTGGAAAGATTTATCAAAAGTATGGTAATTTGTTTTCCCCATTTTTGTTTATTTACATGCTTGTTTTTTGTTAGGATAAAATTATGATGTTACATGGAAGACATGGTAATAGAAGAAGAATTGTTTCTAGCTTGAGTAAAAAATTAATTTTTTTCTTCTTATTTAAAACATATATTTACATTAAATATTCTGGTAAAAGTTTTCAAAGTAAACAGATACCAGTGTTTAAATTAAGCTAATTAAAATAAATCAGTTTTTTTCCTTTACGTTACAAAAAATGCTTTATATTATTTATGCGATCAGCAAATAACAAAAATAAATTATTAGCAAGCATTATGCTTAATAAGATTCAGATCTCAAAAAATAATTAGAAAAAAATTAAAACCTATGATGATTCCAAATGAATAAAAATATCTATTTTCTAAATCATCATCATGATTGTCTCCAACAGCCCCATGGTGTGCGAAGAGCCGTGCGCCGACTGGCAGATTTCGAAACATAAGGTGTCTTCTTTTTATGGGGTAAGGTGGCCAGCCCTTTGTCCAACTATTTTCTAAATAGATAACAATTAATATATGGTGTTGTTCTAATGCAGCTGGCAATACAGAGAGAGTTATTCTTTACACCATAAGCAAGGGCTGCACCGCTGTTACTCATTTAGCACTACCCAGGGATCACATGTAGCTGGACGATATGCTACGGACTCCGGACCACTACAACATCTACGACACCACCGGGACTCGTACTCGAAACCTGTGGCATCAGAATGCTTGACACTAGGGCATTCAGGCCCACGGAATTCTATGTCGATTTCATTAAAAATGGTGTAAAAGACATTGTTATGAATTACATTTATATATTTTATATGTTATTGATTACATATACATATATATATATATATATATATATATATATATATATTATATATATAAATAAAAGCATATATGACAATAATTGTCCAATATGAAGAGAAAATATATTAATGATGAAGTTCGTGTTTTTTTATTTTAAATCAAGGTTGTACTTTAAGATTTTCCAAATATCTAATACATTATATAATATACGAACATTTAAAACACTTAATGGCGTGCAATATATATATATATATATATATATATATATATTTCATGCTGTAATTCACCCTATATATATATATATATATATATATATATATATACAATTTTTAAGGGATTTAAGGGACTTTAACCAATTACACAAAAGACTGGTGGTACAAAGAATTTTCGTAGTATTTTTTTTTTAGATCAACAGGTTTATTTTCAGAGACAAAAATGCAGCATTACATTAAATTTCAAATAACTTCTATGGCATCTATTTATCATTCGGAAAGAAATCATGTCATCAAAACATCATCATCTGCCGAAAACGTGATTATTTTATACAAACAGGATTTTTTCTAATCTTGCTTACATCAAATGAATCTTCTTATCTCGAGAACCCTGCTGATGGATTTCTTCAGGAAATAACTGTTGCAGAAAATTTAATGCATCTAATGTTTTCTCATTACAGTTTGAAAGATTTATCAAAGTATGGTAATTTGTTTTCCCATTTTTGTTTATACACATGCTTGTTTTATGTTTCATTTTTTTTTTAGGATGAAATCCTGATGTTACAAGGAAGACATGATAATAGAAGAAGAAGAATTGTTTTCAAAGCTTGTGTAAAAATAATTTTATATTTCTTAATTTAAAACATGTATTTACATTAAAATATTCTGTTAAAACTTTTCCAAGTGAGCTGATATCAGACTTTAAATTAATTTAATTAATATAAATCAGGTTTTTATTTGTTTTAAGTTACAAAATACTTTCCATTATTTATGCGATTAACAAATAATAAGAAATAAATTATTAGTAGCATTATCTAATAAAATTCAGATTTAAAAAATAATCGGATAAAAATTAAATGTTAACATGTTTCGAAATGAATACAAATATCTATTTTCTACATAGATAGCAATTAATATATGTTGCTGTTGTAATGCAGCTGGCAATGCAGATACAATTACTCTTTATGCCATAAGCAAGGGCTGTACCGCTGTTACTCATTTAGCACACCCCATGAGGCACATGAGCTTGAAGATATGCTACGGACGCTGGTAACACTACCCCCACATCGCTCTACGATCATATTAGACAGGGACGCATGGTTTAAAGTGTATTTCGGAGCACTACAAACATCCATGGCTCCGCTGGGACTCGAACTCGAAACCTGTGGCACCAGAGAGCTAGACACTAGGTAATTCAGGCTCTATGCCGATTTCATTAAAAATTGTGTAGAAGACATTGTTACGCATTATATGTTATTTGTTGTGGATTGCAAATATTACATATATATGTTATATATATATATGTATAAAACATATATATATATATATATATTTATAAAGAAAAGGCATGTCTGTGATTAATTTTTCAATATGAAGAAAAAGTATATTAATAATGAAGTTCGTTATTTTTTTATTCCAAATTAAACTTGTATTTTAAGTACTTAGTACCAAGCAGATTTTAGCAAATATCCATATATTACATGTATATATAATAAAAGAAAATTTTAAATAACTGAATTTAAAAATGAAATACATATTTTTTTAATTTTTGTGATTTTGAACCTATGCAATTACACAAATACCAACAGAACACAGTAGTCTTAAAGAATTTTTTTAATATTTTTAGATCATTGGGATTTATTTTCTGAGACGAAAAGGCGGTATTACATTACCATCCACGACTAATTAAATATATTCTGATATTTTTCCTTTTCTATATGATTACGCTGCCTTTCTTTTAGACTTAGTTCTGGTCTAATTGAGAACTTTTCTTTCTTAGGTGACATTACAAATTTATCAATAAAACTAACGGGAAATTCAACGCACAAAAATACTTTCTGCAATTCGAGCGAACAACCCTCTAAATACAATCTTTCTCCCCGTAATGTGTTTCCCCCTCCTAAACTCTCACTTACGATTATCAAATTACGAACATCCTAACTAGGAAGAGCGGAGAATTCCTTGAATTGAATTACGGCAACCTAAGTCAATTGCCGATATATTTGACACTCTTTTCGGGGAATACGTGTGTCTAGAATTAAACCGGGACATTTTTTGATAAAATGCCAGTGCAAATGTTTCCTTATGCCTTAAACAAAATTTTGTGTGGTTTCAATTGATTGATTTGTATATTTAATTAATTAATTTATTTTACGTCAGACTGTTTTTGAACAGTACAACAGAATAAAAACTAACGTAAATCATGAAAAATTCGCCAACCACGAAAGTTGCCAAATTGGCGTCAAACATAATTGGTTAATTGTTTAAAGAAATTGATTCAATTTCGAAATTTCTTTTCAATTTATCTACGCTTAGCCAATCATTGGCAGGATCCTGCCAATTTTGGTGAAATTTAGAGGTGAATTGAGGCCGTGCATAGCAAAGTTACATAGCATACTAGCGTGTGCTAGTATGCTATTTACTATTAGTATCCCACGCAAACTTTGAAAAAAAAAATACACAGATAAATTATAGCTTACAGTAAAAAATAAATTAATAGTTTAAAAAAAAACTAAAAAATACGCTTTTTAGAGTTAATCAAGCTAAAAGTAAAAAATAATTGTTAACCAAAGAATAAAATTACTGACGAGAAAAATTAATGTCACTGTTCTAAAATAGGGGGTGCTTTGTATGACATTTTTAAACTAACTCTGCATTTCGGAATGAAACTAGTAAAAACTTATCAAAATATTTTTTGTCGTGGTCCTTGATAAGTTTACAACGTTTAAATGAAATCGGATCTCTTAAAGTAGGGCAAAAATCGATTCCAAAGAGTGAGTTACATACATACAAACAAACAAACAAACATACAGGTGAAACTAATAAAAGCATATTAAAAATAGATCGATAGATAAATTATAACATAATATCTCTAAATTGATGTCAAACAAAACTGGACAATTGTTTAACGAAAATTGAGACGATTTCGAAAATTTTCTCATTTTTTTTTCTCGATCTAGGCTTAGGTAATCATTGGCAGTTTTTGCCAATTGCCAATCATTGCCAATTTTTGCGAAATTTGTACCTAAATTGAGAGCTTGCATAGCACACTTACATAACATACAACACACGCACGCGCACAAACTTTGAGAAATATATATAGAGATAGACAGATTATGACTTATCATATCTTTCGGGAAAATGATCCATAACTGACAATGAAATCCAAGATCTTCGTAAAATGGTAGTCAGGCACCCATTAGAATGATATCTGTTGGGAGTAGGATCTCAGATCGATATCCGTTGGGGATCAACTCTCAATTAGTGGTTATCAATTATAACAGTGGTAGGTTAACTCATTATACAAAAGAGCCAAAAGATCGGAAGTACAGCAATTAAGATTACTTTTGAGAGTCGAAGATTTTTTCATGTTTTAGGATTTTTTTAACTGGTAACATAACAAAAAAATCATAATAATAATAATATTAATAAACTTATTTATTGGCAAAATATGTTTTACATTATAATAAAAATATGGCAAAACCATCATTTAATAAGAAAAATAACCTTGTATTACTTTGGAAAATTTGGATATGTTAGGTTTGCATTTCTTTGTTTTTAATTTAACGCATGATTCTAGGTTCACATTAGTAAGACAATTTCTTAATTTACTTTTGATATAGCACATGCATGAAAAAAGAATATGTAGGGTCAAAGCGTGAAATTACAGCAAATGTTAATTTTTCAATCGATTATATTAGTCAGGAATATTATTGCAGGTAATGAAAATTATCTAGTCTCTTTTTCCAGGCACTTCAAAGCAAACCCCTTTTCTTTGAAGTAAGATCATAAATATTTTCTTGAATTTTTCTATATCAGCATTAAGGCGTTCAAACTTAAAACTCTGTAATTTTTAAACTCCAAAAATTGCATTTTAAAATCTCAATAGGAATATTAAAGGGAGAAAAATTAAATTTTATTACATTAGCCCTCGGGGTATTTTTTTAAAAGGCTGAGCCATTTCTGCCATTTCTGAATTTCAGTAACGTTGGAAAAAAGTTCTCTTATATTTAAAATTGTTGATTTTAAATAATGAATGTCAGTTACTGAATTTTATTGACTATGTTTCAGCAGACTTAGAAAAATGAATTTTTGTTTCTCTTTCAAACCCTTGAGCAAAAAAAAGGATAATTTGTTTTCGAATGAAATGTCTTCCAAGATCGAAAAAATTTAGTTGCGTAACATCTACAATGCAATAAAAACTTTTGGAATACCTGATCAACCTTTAGTTCAATTTTAAAAATTAGAAAGAAACGAAACGTTAGCGAAACATATTTTTTGAAATATTTTTTTCTTGAACGCCAACCTACCTTATTATGCAGAAATGGATTTAGATCAAATGTATTATCGTAGTTTTTTTAGATCAAAGGGATTTATTTACTGTTTTATTTTATACATGTGCACTAGTCTTCAAAATGATAAATGCTATTTTAGGACATTTTTTGTGTAAAATTATTCAGCATATTCTACTAAAATTAGATTTGAAAACATACTCTAACAAGTACAAAATTCTCACACATCATTTAAATGTGTATTGCACAAATGCAAAAACATTTACTACTCTACACTGTTTTTATGCCCTAGATGGTTGTCATAAAAGAAGACGAATCGTAATTACCTATTTCCTAAATGCATAATAGACATGCTCTATAGGTTATAGATCAGGGGGATCTGACCGGACAATCCATCAGATGTAAATTTTCGCCTCCAAGAAATTCGTCGACCAAGTAAATTCAATGTCGATTTCATTAAAAATTGAAATCTTAATTTTTATGTATTACATATATAGTATAATTTGAATATATACATATAATTCTTTTTTAAATATAAAGAATATCTGACAATAATTTTACGATTCAAAGAATTATTTTCAATGTCCAGAGAAAAGAAAAAGCATTAATGATAAAATTCGTTGTTGTTATTCCAAATCAAACTTGTACATTAGGTATTTGCAAATAAAAGATAAGCTTATTACAATTAGCAATTACCATTATACACATATAATATGAATAATAACAATCAGCATTATATGCATATTTACTAAAATAAAACTTTAAATACTTTAACAGCGTGAAATATGTATATATATATATATATATATATATATTAATTTTCGTGATTTGGACCTTAAGCAATTACTCAAATACTGACGCAATACACTAGTTTTAAAGAATTTTTGTACTATTTTTAGATCAACGGGATTTATTTCCTACGACAAAAGGCGGCATTACATTAGAAATTCCAAATAACTTTTATGACATCAATTTATCATTCGGAAAGAAATCATGTCATCAAAACATCATCATCTGCCGAAAATGTGATTATTTTATAAGAACAGGAGTTTTTTTTTAATCTTGCTTACATCAAATAAATCTTTTTATCTCGAGAACCATGCTGTTGGATTTCTTCAGGAAATAACTGTTGCAGAAAAATTTAATGCATCTAATGTTTTCTCATTACAGTTGGAAAGATTTATCAAAGTATGGTAATTTGTTTCCCCCCATCTTTGTTTATTTAGATGCTTGTTTTTGTTTTATGTTAGGATGAAATCGTGATGTTACAGGGAAGACATGATAATAGAAGAAGAAGAATTGTTTTTCAAAGTTATCAGAAAAAACAAAAAAACTTTTATCCTTCTTAATTTAAAACATGTATTTGCATTTATTTATTTTTAAGAAAGTATTCTAGTAAAGGGCATAGATGTTAGTGTTTGAATTATTTTAATTACTATAAGTAATTTAACTTTGTTTTTTTTTTCTGCCAAACAAAATAATAAAAAAACTTTATATTAACCGTAACTTTATATTAAGTTATACTTATTTTCTGTTTCATTTTAGGATAAAAAAAAAATGATGCTCCAGAAAAGATGATAATAGAAGAAGAAGAAATGGTTTCAAAGCTTGTGAAAAAAATAACTTTTATCCTTCTTATTTTAAAAAAAATGAATTTACATTTAAGTACAAGAAATGTTCTCCTAAAACTTCTCCAAGAAAACTCATGTCAGCATTAATATTAGTTTATTTACAACAATTTTTTTTTTTTTTTTACACAACAAAATAATAATAAATAACTTTCTATTAACTATAAATTTATAGTTAATATAAAGTTACTTAATGATAAAAATGTGAAGAATATCTTCCACATTTTACTAAATATTTTAAATAAGGTTAAAAATCGTACAAGAAATTAAAAGAATTTTAAATATTAAAATCAAAATCCAATTACACATTAAAATATTTATTTAAAAGCCAAAAAATTAGTTATTTTACAACTTTATATAACTTATATAAAATTACTTACGTACATAACTTTATAATAAATAACTTTATATCATTTAACACAATTATGAGATAAGAAAATAATAAAAAAAAAATGTTTTAGTATGCATTATACAATAAAATTCAAAATTCAAATATCTATTTTCGAAATAGGTAGCAATTAATCTAAATTCCAGTCTTTTATCATTACAGATTTTGCTTAGAAATTAACTTTTTATTATGTAATTAAATTCTGATTCTAATGTTTAAAATTCTTTCAATTTCTTCTAGAAATTTTAACCTTATATAACTTTATATTAATAAATAACTTTATACTATTTTAACATTTATGCGATAATAAAATAATAAAAAAATAAATGTTTTATTAATAAGAATTCTGTAATAAAATTCAAATCTCATCGAATAATTAGTTAAAAAAGTAAACCTTAAAATGTTTGGAAATGAATAAAAATATTTATTTTCTAAACAGATAACAATTCATCTATATTCCACTTTTTTTTTTTTTTTTGAATTATAGATTTCGCTTTAAGATAAATCTTTTAATATTTAATTAATTCTGGTTATAATGTTTAAATTCTTTTATTTTTTTGTAGAATTTTTAACCTTATATAACTTTATATTAAATAACATTATAATATTGAATAACTTTATACTGTTTAACACATTTATGCGATATAAAAATAATAAAACAATTTTTTATTATGAATTATGTAATAAAATTCATATCTCATAGAATAATAGGTTAAAAAAGGAAATGTTTAAATAATATTTTATTAATATAAATATTATTTATGCAACTATTTATTATTATATTTTGGAATGAATACAAATATCTACTTTCTAAACAGATAACAATTAGTCTTTTTTTATCATTACAGATTTCGTTTTGAAATAAAGTTTTTAATATGTGATTAAATTCTGGTTCTAATGTTTAAAATTGTTTTACTTCCTTGTGCGATTTATAAATTTACTTAAATTATTTAATAAATTGTTGTAGAAAATTTGTCACTTTTTGTTAACATAAAATACCATTAAGATTTATATTTTTTGTAATTAAATTACGTCAGATGTAATATCAACACATTATTACATATTAGTTAAAATAATTCTAAGGAAAGAAAATTTTAAATGGTTTAATATTTTAAAAGGAGTAATATTTTTTAATTGTTTAATACTTTTAATTTGCAAAAATGAAATTCAATATGATTTCTAGAGATAAATTTTGGGTAAAAATTAAAAAAATTATTCTGTTACATGAAAGAAATATTAAATATTATACTGATGACATAAATAAAAAATAATAAAAAATAATTTTTAATTGCAATTTCAGCAATTTTAGAATAAAAAAAAAGGGTTTACGATTCAGTCACATAGGATCACTATGTTCTATGCAAAAATTAATTTATAATAAATTTTTTAATACTATAAATAAACAGCAATTATTTACATATATTTTTAACAGTTTTCGGTTTGTAAGTCAGAGTTAAAGTTATTTATAAGGAGACAAAATCAAATTTATATTAATTGTTAATTGAATACTACCAATAGTTTTAATTAAATTAATGCATAAATTTTTATTATATATTAAACGATACAAACAAGCAAACTTAATTATATTTTATTTCCTGTAGTTAAAACATATCAGCTATAATTGATCATTAAAGATACAAGATAATAAATTTTATTTTCGATAATTTAAAGACAGTCGAGAAATAGAAAGTGAGTTTTAAATATGATTAATTAACGTTTAATTCGTAATATTTATTATAGGATGCAAAAGCAATCAAAACTAAATCTACTACTAGAATTACACCTCATTAAATAATTTCGTTAGTTTCAATAATAATTAATGATACATATCCTTAGGGATATTGCTCTAGTGCAAAAGTAATATTAAATATTTCGTACTTTTCAGTTTAATGGATATATATATTTAAAATTCAATGATCAAACAGTTGATAATACAAAAATAATTGGCTACTTATTAAAATTGAATAAAAAGCCCTCCTAGGTATTTTAAAATAATAATAAAAATTTCAGATTCAAATAATTAGAAATTTAACAATGACTAAAATTCTTTGAATCGGATGTTCTACATAAATGTGCAATCCTTTCTCTTAATTAATTGCGCATTTTATTTTTTGTGTGACATTACACAAATATATTTAATAATAATTATTATAATGCCAACTATTCATAATAATGTTTAATTTTAAATTCATTATTGTTTTAAATATTTAATTTCAATATTATTTTATAAAAAACCGCTAAGGAATAAGGAGCAAAATATAATAATAAAGGTGAAAAGAATTGTATTATATTCTGTTAAACATAGTGATAAAACTATTTAGCATATAATACATCAAAAGATATAAAAGAAATTTTCTTTAAATAAATTTTAAAAAATTATTTAATTAAGGCATTTTTTGATTTTATAAAAATTATTCAAGGTTAAATGATTCCGATACTATTTTTAAAAATAAATGATTAAATTTTGATACAATTACAAAACAATTTTTTTTCAGTCTATAAAATTTAAAGTTTATTATTTATTTATTTATTTATATTGACGTTTGTAATATAATAGATGGTAATATTATTAATTATATAAAACTACCTGGAATATATAAAAGAGGAAATCTTTTGGGTGATTTGAAAGTACGAATTATATAATTGTTACTCTTTTTGCGTCCATTATTATATACCTCCTTGATTTTACAATAATAATTTACTTCTAAGACATATATAAATATGAGTCTTAAATAAATTGTAATGTTAAATTATATTAAATAATATTAATTGCACACATAGTTACTATTTATTATGATACTCAGTATTTATATTAATTTCTAATTGAGTAACTGATGATGTATGTATTTTGTTTGCTTTCTATATTATTATTATAAGAAAATTAAAAAAAAAAAAATTGTAATAAAAGTATATTTAATTTTTCTTAAGAAACAGATTCAAAAAAAAAAAAATTCTTTCAATAACTCTTGTCCACCAACAGAAAAAAGGCCAGTCATAACTGTTTCGGCTAAGCTACCTCACAACATGGCAGACTTAAGCCCATAAAAGACCCCTCCCTGTTACGTTCCAACTTTGTCTAGTACAAAAACACCCATAATTCTACCTGGCAGTTCCAATATCAAATGCGCATCTATCTTCTGAATAGCTTCAGAATATCCCTGATTAAAACTGAAAACCAATGGAGTTCCCAAAGTCAGATTTGTTGTATCCTGATAACAGTATACAACGGATTCCAATGTTCTAGTGTCCGAATTATTTCCGCTTGTCGTTCTATTGTTCAGATGTGTCACATAATTTTTTCTAAAATGGAATTGAACCATTGAGTTTCAGTAAATGGAATTAAATCATTGAATTCTACAGAATGGAACCTGGTCTTTTGAAACATTCTATTTATTTTTTAAACATTCTACTTCTTTTTTAATAGAATTTTAAACTATTTAAAATTATATTTATATTAGTTTGAAAAAACAAAAAAAATTTAACAGATCTGCAAATTTTTACATCAATTACCATAGACCTTTTTCTGAAAATTAAATAAATAATAATATGCTTTAATCATTTAATATAATTAAAAAAAATTAAGCAAATCTTTACTAATAAAACGTTAATTTCTCAGGTGTAATAATAAAGAAAAAAGGCGTAATAATAAATAAAAGACAAAAATAATAAAAACAAAAACGCAAATATTATGTTTCCAATTTGTTAAAAAAAAATTTCAATCAAATTGTTCACTATTAAAAAGATATTAAGCAATTTAGCGGATATATGTTTTCAGAAATATTTTATTTAAAATATAAAATGTATAAAATTTAAATATTAAATATTAAATATTAATAACAGACTTTAATTTATTTTTAAGACATATTTAATTATGAGTCTTATAAATTGTTTTGTTAAATTAAAAAATTATTTGTATAATGTACAATTAATATTATTTCGACTTAGCATTTATAGTAATTTGTAAATTAAGTAAGTGATAATGTATGTTCTTTGTTAGCTTTTGTATATTATTATAAAATTGAAAGAAATAATTGTAATAAAATATAATATTTAATTCTTCTACGACATTTTCAATTTTCTTAACAGATAGTTTCAAAATAAAATTATTTCAATACCTCTTGCCCACCAACAGAAAAAAGCCCAGTCATAATACTGGCTAAGCTCTGTCACAACGTGGCAGACTTAAGCTGTATGAAAACCTTCCTGCTATGTTCCAACTTTTGCCTAGTACAAAAACCCCTAATTCTACCTGGAAGTTCCAATATCAAATGCGCATCAATCTTCGGAATAGCTTCACACAATATCCCTAATTAAAATCCCGAAAAACCAACATGAAGGTCAAAATCAGATTTGTTATATCCTAACAACAGTATACAACGGATTCCAATGTTCTAGTGTCTGAATTATTTCCGCTTGTCAATTCAATTGTTCAGATGTGTCAAAGTCAATTTTTTTCTAAATGGACTTGATCCTTGATGCATTCTTATTAGCTTTGAAGGAATTGTTTGAGATCGAAATTGTTCATATTTATTAAATTGCACATTTCAGTTTTGAGAACATTAAAAAATTTTTTTAATAATCATTATAATTCTATCTGTTCATAAGTATTTATAATGTTTCCTTCATGAAAACTTTGCTGTTTTAAATATTTAATTTCACAATATTTTATAAAAATTTTCAGGAATTGGAGCAAAATATAATACGAATATGAAAAGAGTATTTTACTCTTTTTTATACATAGTCATGAAAATAATCAAATCAAAATTAAAATTTCAAAGAAATTTTCTTTAAATAAATTTCAAATATTATTTCAATAAGGTTTTTGTAATTTTGCAGAAATTATTAAATACGAAATGCTTCCGATACAATTTACGAAAAATAAAACAAATAGGTTTGATACAGTTAAAAATACTTTTTTCAAAGCATAAAAATGTTATTTGTGTTTATGTTCAGTCTATAAATTTTAAGGTTTTTTTTTTTTTTTTTTGACATACCTAATATAATTTTATGTAATATAAAAAATATATAAAACTACTTAGAATATGCAATTATATAAAAATAACCCTTTGGTGATTTAAAAGTCCCATTTATTTATTTGTACTCGTGTTTACTATTTATATATCAACCTGATTTTACCCTAACAGAGATTAACAGTTTTAAAGATATTTAATTATGAGTCTTAAATAATAAATTGTTATGTTAAATTGTATTAAATAATATTACTTGCATGAGATACAGTTAATAGTATTTTGACTTAGAATTTAAAATTTGTAAAAATGTAAGTAATAAGTAAGACTGTATTAGCTTTGTATGTTAATATAAAAAAATGAAATTGGCTAATCAATTATATTTATATTTTCCTGAGACACTTTTTACATTTTTCTTTAAGAAATAGTGTCGAAATAAAATTATAATATATGCGTTTTTTTTTTGTATGTTATTATAATAAAATTGAACGAAATAAAATTATTTAATAAACTTTACATGAAGAAATAGTTTGCACTTTGTATTAACGGTACCTTGGCGACAGTTGTAAATAAAGAGCACGCGCGCCAACCGCAGCTACAGATTTGGAGTCAAACACTTAAAATTTCTGTTCCAAATAATTAAAATAATAAACACTTATTTATCATCAAAACGCTTTCAAAATATTCTTTTCCAAATAATAAAGATTGGCGACAATTAAAACCGCCAAGTCTGTCGTCAAGGTACCGTTAGTACGTAAGTACCAAAATTCTTTTCAATACCTCTTGTCCACCAACATAAAAAACCGAGTCATAACAATTTCGGCTAAGCTCTTTTACAGCATGGCAGACTTAAGCTCTACAAAAACACTCCTCCTGCTATGTTTCAACTCTTGTCTAGTACAAGCAACCTAATTCATTCTACCTGGAAGTTCCAATATCAAATGCGCATCTGTCTTCTGAATAGCTTCACAATATCCCTGATTAAAATCGGAAAACCCATGAAGTTCCCAAAGTCAGGATTTGTTGAACCCTGATAACAGTATACAGCGGATTCCAATGTTCTAATGTCCGAATTATTTCCGCTTGTCAATTCAATTGTTCAGATGTGTCACATATTTTTTTTCTAAATGGAATTGCACCATTGAATTTCACTCAAATGGAATTGAACCATTGAATTCTACTGAAGGGTACTGGATCCTTTGATACATTCTTTTTTATTTTTGATGGAAATTGTTTGAGATCGAAATGTTTTTGTAACTTTTTAATAGGATTATAAAACTATTTAAAATTATATTCATGCTAGTTTGAAAATAGTATAATTTAACTCATATGTACATTTTTTAGATCTATTACCATACATAAATAATAGAATTAAAAATTTCAATCGAAGATTTAATTAATAAAAAATATATTAAGGAATTTAACAATATATATTTTCAAAACTAATTTAATTGGTAATTTAATGTAAAAATGTAACAATTTTAATTCTAACACCAAATACTTTATCCATGCTAAAATTAATATTAACAGATCTATAATTTTTTCAACATAAATCTTTTCTGAAATAGGTATTAATAATAGCATTATCGGTCTCATATACTATTTAAGAAAATATATCTAAAGCAATCTTACTAATAAGAGTTGAATTTATTAAGCGTATAATAAATAAAGAAAAAAAAAAACCAATAAACCAAAAATTCAATATTATACTTTCAATTTATTAAACATTTTCGTCAAGGAGATAATTAATAAATATTAATTTAACAACATGTATTTTTTAAAATTAATTTAATTTACAATGTAAAAATTTTAATTCTAACACCTAATACTTGATCGCAGCTGAAATTAATATTTATGAAATCTAGAGTTTCACAAATTGCAATACAGAAATCTAATTAATTAATAATAAACGTTATATGGCTTGAAATACAATAGCTTTGATTTCATGCAATACAATAACTTTGATGAAAACTGATTAGTTAAAAATATTTTAAATTTTTACATTAAATATATTAGTTGCTAAGATTATGCACAATAAAAAAATATATTTATTCCAGGTAAATTGGAAGGAGGTTGATTTTTTTCAACTTTTAATGCTTATAAAAATTCTCCAATAAATTTTATAATGGCTTAACAGAGACAACTAAAATCAAAGAAATAAAAAGTTGTTCAGAGAACATAATTTAGTTTTTAATTAAAAACAAATTGCAGTTAATTGCCAATTTCCCGTTTCAAAAAAAAGAAATCCTTGTTAATGCGTTGTCTGATTTAAAAGACCTGTTTATCTCATTTTCAAGGAAATCGACTTAAACTAGAAAACGAATCTTTCTTTTTATAGCAAAAAGTAAATAAATAAAAAACATTAATTAAGAAAGAAAGAATCAGTAGGCTTCCAAATAGATTTCAGTCCATTTTGGATGTGAGGCTCAATAAATATTCTGAAAAAGAGTCATTCAATTTTAAAGGGAAGAAACGTAAAGAAGGGAATTTAATTTCCTGAGTTGTCACCAAATAGGGAAAAAGTAACTTAATATCCGCTTGGCTTAAGAATATCACCATTCTATCATCTTGATATTCTTTAAGTGATTTCAGCAAAACTTCAGCTTGCTTAATTGGATATTTAATTTGGCTATAAATCTTTGGCAAAGGTCACAACACAAATGCAATGCATTTTAATAACTGGATGCCATAAAAAATCAAAAATAATTTCAAGTATATAAAAATGGTATAAGTTTTCAAACACAATTAGTGATGACACTTTTTCCATCACATAGAAATGCTAACTGCTTGGCATTAAAAATCAAATGCAATTAAACTGCCACTGATTTATATTCAACTTCAAAGAAACTATGATGAACAGAGAATGGGCTGATATGTTTTTAATCTTAATTATATCAGACATTTAATTAAAAGTACGTGTTAATAAGTTCAACTATGCATACATCCCCTTTGAAATATTGCAAAAAAAATTTCATTCCTCATAAATATAAACTATAAACTAAAATTAATTTTTTTAAGTTCTTATTAGATAGATTACTCTATATAATATATATATGTTATATATATAGTATATATATATATATATATATATATATATATATATACAAATAAATATTAAAATATATTCAAATACTAGACACTAAAGCAGAAAAGCATATTCGGTGCCTCTCGTTTGAAGTATGTGACTTTGTTTTCTTTTAAGTGGTCTACCTCCAGTGTATGTAAATTTTCCTTTCAAAATCTGTCCAAAAGTCAAAAGACCTTCATATTTTTAGGAAAGATTAAAACATGACAATGCTCTAATGTTTTAGATCTAGTTTCATTAAAAAATTATACAAGCTTTAAAAAACATTTCATTCAATGGTTATTATTTTATTGAGAAAAAGGTTACCTTTTGTTTATAATATTTAGTTCTGTTGCGGGGATAATCTAAGTGGTTTTTATTTACTTATTTATTATAGTAATACAATAATCAACTCTTTTAAATTTAGTTAAGACAATGCTCTAGATCTAACATGACAATCTCAATGCATAACAATGCTCTGTATCTAGTTTTTGTTAAAAATTACACAAGTTTTTAAAAAGCATACCATTCGATGTTTATAATTTTATTGAGAAAGCAGTTAAATACTTTGTTTATAATATCTAGCTTTGTTGCAAAAGGCGCAATCTAAACCGTAACAGTATGATATGATTATAAAAATTTTGTATACCATTTATTATGATTCGCCAATAATATATTCATCTAAGCAATTAAGGGATCGGTATAAATATGGGTATAAACTACAGAGATGTTATTTTGTGGCTTACAATATTGTTATAGGTGTCTTAAAGATGTGAGAAAAGAAAGAAGGAGCAACGAACTAGAAATAATTAAATTTTAGTGATATTTGTTGGTAAGCCAAAAATGCTAAGTTTTGTCCAATACAAATGCAACGCGTTTTAATTACTGGATCCATAAAAATCAAAAATTTAAAAATAATCGGCTAAGCTCTGTCACAACATGGCAGACTTAAGCTCTAGAAAAGCCCCTCCTGTTACGTTCCAACTCTGTCTAGTACAAAAACACCCTAATTCTACCTGGCAGTTCCAATATCAAATGTGCATCTATCTTCTGAATAGCTTCAGAATATCCCTGATTAAAATCTGAAACCAATACAGTTCCCAAAAGACAGGATTTGTTGAATCCCTGATAACAGTATGCAATGGATTCCAATGTTCTACTGTCCGAATTATTTCCGCTTGTCAATTCAATTGTCCCGATGTGTCACATAATGTTTTCAAAATGGAACTGATCCATTGAATTTTACTAAATGGAATTGGTCCTTAAAACATTCTTATTATTTTTGATGGTATTGTTTGAGATCGAAATATTTCGTTTTCGTATAGTTTTTTTAATATAATTATAAACTAATAATAAAAGTATATTCTGTGTTAGATTTAATAATATAAAATGTAACAGATCTGTAGTTTTTTAGATCAATTAACATAGATCTTTTTGAAAAGAAGTAGGAATAATGCGAATTAATCACTTTCATATAATTTTAAGAAAATATATTTTAATCACTCTTACTAATAAAAGTTAATTTATTATGCATAATATTGAATAAAAAGCGTAATAATAGATAAAAGAAAAATAATAAACAAATATCGTTAATATTATGTTTTAAATTTGTTAAAAATTTTCAATCAACGAACTAATTAATAAAAAGATAAAATGTAACTTCACAATATATATTTTCAAAACTAATTCAATTTACAGTATTGAACTAACAAATGAAAAAATGTAACATGTAAATGAAAAATGTAATTGTAACATTTATCAAAATGCGAAAATTAATATTTAAGAAAATCTGGAACTTATAAATAACAATATATATACATATATATATATATATATATATATAATGATCCCACCTGAACATATGTAGAATTTTGCTTTAAAAAGTCAAAAGACCTTCAGAATGTAAGGGCCTGAATGGCCGAGTTACTTTGCTAGCGCTCTGGTGCGCGGTACCCCAGGTTTCGTGTTCAGTCTCGGCGGTACCTTGGATGTTTGTAGTGATTCGGAATCACTTTAAACCGTAGATCCCCGGTCCTAATAGGATCGTAGAAGCGTTACGGGAGCGTTGTTACTCCTTCCGTTGCTTATCTCCATGTTACGGGTGCCCCCTGGGTAATGCAAAGTGGTAACGTCGGTGCGGCGCTTGCCTTGAGCATCCAAGACCAAGCTGTCTAGTGTTTGCCAGCTGCATTAGGAAGAAAAAAAATTTCAGAATGTTATGAAAGAATAAAATATTGGAATTCTGCATATCATTACATTTCTGTAAAGGAGCATTTTCATTCAATGTTTATTATTTTTGAGAAACAATTAAATACCGTTGTTTTTCAATTGAAAGAAAAACAAACGCAAAACTTTAAATTGAAAAAAAAAAATCATTACTATACAAACAAATTTGAAAGTATCCATAAACTTTTGCATTATTAGTTATTATAGATTGTGAAAGAATATTATTTTTTTTTTTTATTTATTTATCTAACATATTCAGTTTAGCTCTTTTCAGAGGTATTTAATGTCTTCAACATAATTGATTTCAGGGAATTTCTGATTTAGATTTCTCTTATTAACTTTTATTATTCCAATAGAAAAGAATAACTAGCATTTTGGGTAACGAAGTTTCAGAAGATAAAAATGTTTACAGATTTTCATCAACAATTCTTAATATTTTTGAGTTTTTAATTATTTACATTTAAATTGGAAACAGGGTGCTTTTTCAACTTTTGATGATAACAAAAATGTTTAAGTATATTTTATATTAGCTCAACAGAACAACTAAATTTGTAGAAAAAAAAAATGCTACTCAGAGAACATATTTAGTTTTAATTAAAAACAAATTGCAGTTAATTGCAAATCGCAAATTTCAATAAATCCTGTTATCTAAGTTATCCCATTTAAAAGACTTGTTTATCACATTTTTCACGGAAATCGGCTTAAACTAGAAAGCGAAACTTTTCTTTATAGCAAAAATAAATAAATAAAAAATAAATTAATAAAGAATGAACCAGTATGCTTCGAGAAAGATTTCAGTCCATTTTGGATTTAAGGGTCAATAAATATTCTCGATAGAGGCAGATATCATTCAATTTTAAACGAAAGAAATGTAACGAAGGGATTTTACTGTCCTGAGTTATCACCAAATAGGGAAGAGTAATCCTAATATCCGCCAACTTAAAGAATATCAACAGTATATTCTATCATCTTGATATTCTTTAGGGATTTCTGCAAAAACTTCACCTTGCTTAATTGGATATTTAATTTGGCTATAAATCTTTAGCAAAGGTCAAAACACAAATGCAATGCATTTTAATTAGTGGATGCATAAGAAAATCAAAAATAATTTAAAGAGCATAAAATTGTATTAATTTTTAAACATTAATTAGTGATACCTTTTCCTTCATATAGAAATATTAACTGCTTTTCTGGCATTGATAATCAAATATAATTAATTTTCACAGATTTATATTCAACTTCAAAAGAAACTAATCTGATTAGCAGAGAATGTATTGATTTTTCTTTTTTTTGAAAGTATTAATTATATATGACATTTATTAAAACTACGTGCTAAGTTCAACTATGCACATCATTTGAAATATTGCAAAAGATTTCATTGATTATAGAAATATGGGCTATAAACAAAATTATTTTTTTTTTTAAATTTTTATAAAGGAGGTTTTGCTAAGGTCTCTGGATAAAAATATGATTAAATTTCTTGAAAAATTATTCCAAAATACATAGCAATGAAAAAAAAATTGGTATGGTAAAATTCTTTGGCTCATGCTATTTTTAGTTTTAATATTTATTTATATACAACCCAATAAATAAAATATATTCAAATACTGGCCACACCAAAGCAGATAGCAACATGCAGTGTGTCCTCGCTGGAAGTATGCGGCTTTGTGGTTCTTTTTTTAAGTGGTCCACCTCAACATAAATAAATTTTTTCTTTAAAAAAAAACAAAAGACCTACAAAATGTTATGAAAGATTAAAAATATGACAATTCTGCAGATCAAGTTTCATTAAAATCACACAAGTTTTAGAAGCATTTTCATTCGAAATTTATTTAACTTTGAAAACTGTTAAATACCTTTGTTTGTAATACTCTTGATTTGTTGCAGGGATCATCTCAATTGTTTTTTGTACTTATTTATTATGCTTATACAAAATTCCCAACTTTTTGGAAATTAATTATAGACAATTATCTTGATTAAAAGAATTTATGATGTATTCCTTGAAAAAAAAAGTTGTTCCACCTGAAAGCTCAAAGTTGTCGTCATTTAAAGTATCTTTGGATCAACATGTATTTATGAACAGTGATTTAAAATTTTCGATACATTTTCAGCTTAGTTACTATGAAACAACAAATCTGAACTAATTTCAATTAATTTATGAAATACTGGGCAAATGATGTAATGTTATCCTAATCTTAATCCTAATCAAATCAGGTACATAAAGATCCTTATCAGAAGTGGTTTTATTTTTCATCTTACTAGCATAAAGGGTCTATTGATTTCATCATATTAAGCTAGACATTACGGTTTCATGTAATTGAAGTGTTTCTGGGGATGTATTATTGAATGTTAAAAATCAAAATATTTGTAATTAATGTTTATGGATTTATTATCATGTCTTTAAAAATCTATTATTATAATACATTACAATTTTAAAGCAGTTTAAAGGTTTTAAGATAAAACATAAAATTTTTAATAGCATAATTAAAATTAATGCCATCATTTTTAATATAAAATTAATACATCATGATTATTGATTAATACATTTTTATTATTAAGAATATTTAAGATTCAGAAAGTTTTTTATGTACCCTGAAGACGATTGAATTTCCTTAAATAAAATATTTGTTTTACTTTCAAATAATTTTCCTTCAGGAACATTGAATTCTAATGACACGGACACATCTTAAACAAACAACCTTGTTCTCTATTCATCAAGTTGGCAAAGACTGCAAATTTTCAATACACAAATAATTCAAGTACTAAAGCCCCGAACAACTATTGATTTGTCTCTCCTTTAAAAGAGTTGAACAACAAGTAAACGATTTCCCATATCTCTTCCCTGAAGCTATACTGAATACCCATTGTCATTGGATATCAGCAGATTCAGAGCTCTTAGTTTGGTTGCACAAGAGTTTTAATTAAAAAACATTTGATCTCCACTGACTGAAATTGAAATCATTCTATATTGGAGACTGCACCACTATTAGAAAATTTCAAATCGGTGGTACTTTTTCAATAGATTAGATTTATTTTAAGAAAAGTTCATGAAAATGTCAGAAGGTTGAAATTGTTTCGTCATGTTACTCTAGTTTCAATTATTTTAGCATCTCAGGGCATTTACTTAAAGACTTAGAGAAATATATTTTTTTAAAAATACTTTTAAAGCCTACATTCTTTTATTATACAATTTTCAGTATTTAATTTTATATTTTTAGTCTTAGTTACGTAGCGTTGTAGAATGCGAAAACCAAAAAGTGAAAATCTGTAAAAATAAAATTAAAATCTTTACAAATTAATCCTCATGTAGGCATTTTATTTAATGTCTTTTATAATAAAATTAAAAAACTTTTTAACTTGTTAAATCTGTGTATTTAAAAGATCATTTTTATTAAATAAATACTTTATACATAATTATTTCTTACTAATAAGTCCAATACTTTCACATGATAACCCTATTACACTTGTTACATGAAAATTTCTTGAACAGACAAAAAATAATATTTACAACAAATAGTTTTTATGGCTAGTATTTTGATAATTTTATATGTCGAATGAGAAAATTAAAGCTGCAATTTATTTAAGTATTTCAGTTAATTTTTTTTTTTTTTTTTTTATTTAAAGTCAAAAAACTCCTGAGTCCTTAAAAAACACTTTAGCATTTATTAAAAAAAGCCAGATATCTCAAAAGTTTAGTGCCTGAATAGCCTCTATCTATAGCCTCCTTAGATCGATACAATAATTAGCCTATTTATTTTTCGTTTTCTTTCTTTTCTTTTCGTGGTACCAAAATTGAAGACTAACCAGTTGATTAGAAATTCGAAAATTCTAAAAGGCTGAAAATTGTTTTATATTAGAAATAAGTTCTTTCATTTAATATCTAAGAAGATAAATGATTATAAGCAGATTATGCCTGCTATAGTTTTTAATCGTTGCTTAACTAAAAGTGGAAAGAAGAACTACGCTTATTAGTGATGATTATCCGTTAGAATTAAGTTACTTTACAGTATAGTGATTTGCATACATGGAATTATTTGTCTTCAAACAGCGTTCAATTAGATATTTTGAGTTCGGTATAAAATAACCTGATACACAACCTCTTTATCAAAAATGAAAATAGAAGATGATAAAAGAAAATTGTGACGTTTACAAACCAGGTAAATTTGTCTGTGACATAGACAAACTAAACATTTTAAACAAAGAATGAAAGCGACCAACAGCATTCCTTCTGTATGAGGAGATTAAAAACAATTGATTCGCGTTTAATGTTTATAGCAGTGACTAAGATGTGTCAGCAAGCTGACTTGGAGTATAGCCTGGGAGGGTCATCGGCCGTTTGCAGGGAGGTTGGTCTAAAACCCAACCCGCTCATTGTAGCAGAGACATTAGCAGTTCCTGAAAGTGTCTTTTCAGACTACGGAAACGGTTTTGAAATTGAATTGCTCGTCGAAGAACAGAAGAATGTTGTATACGTTTAACAATACAAAATGAGGATTGTATTTGTAACACTGTGGCCACAAAAACCGCATTATGAATGCCATTTTTAAACCGCTTTTACCAAATAGATGCTGGTACCAGGTTTCCACTCAAACTACTTGAAACCGACTCCACCACGAGTTTGCATAATCGCATTTTCTTAAATTTGGTTTTATTCTCACTTACAAGGAGCCTGGTGTTGAGTAAAAGGCGGTGAAAAACAGAAATGTTTGTGGGGATTTAGAATCCACAACATGCTGTCACGGTCCCGGTCAATTTTGCCCTGTGAGACAGAAGAGGATTCTAAGCTGGAAAAAAACCACCAAACCAAACCGACTTCTGCACCACGCCTGAGTGTCCAGTGGTCCAGACGTGAGTCTATCGGCATTCTATTCAATAGCTGGTAGCCCTTCAACCGAACTTGTTGACCAAATGGAGCACATGAAAGGCTCAAGTATAGGGAGGGAGACTATAGACACTTTATAGTAATTGGGCTGCAGCAAAAATGAAGATTCCTTCTCATTATTGAAAGAGGTCACATCGTTCTCAGCTAGTGGACAATTTCCAATTCGGCAGTAATAATTCAAATGGATCAGCCATCAACTGCCTGAGTGTCCGATTTAGCATGTTTGAAAGTGAAAGGATAAAGTGTCTCCCCAGATGGTATTTCTATCAATGGCTGGTATTCCAGTCAACCGACCTTTCACATGATCCCAGTACCACACATTGATTCATATCTTGTTGATGGGGGTGAGTTTACAGACACATTTGCACCTTATTTATTGCTGAAGCAATCAGAATCACATTCTTCTTATATAATATTATAACGACAGGTCACATCATTCTCAGCTAGTGGAACTTGAATATTATTCTACGACAAGTAATAATCACTAAAATTTAATTATTTCTTGTTCGTTGCTTCTTCTTTTCTTATATATCTTATGATACCTGTACGTCATTTTTTTGTTCCAATGCAGCTGGCAAACACTTACACAGCTTGGATGCCCAGGCAAGCGCTTTGCAGACGTTACTCACTTTTGCATTACCCAGGGTACGCGTGTAACTCGAAGATAAGTGGATAACGGAGTAGCAATGCCACCGCAACGCTCTACGATCCTATTAGGTCCGGAACCTACGGTTTAAGTGGATTCCGAACCACCTACGAAAGATCCGTGGCACCACTGGGATTCGAACCGAACCTGTGGAACTGAGGCCAGAGCACTAGCCACTCGGCCATTCTGTACATGCATCATATATGCCATAATAAATGGTTTAGATTGTGTCAATAAAAACTGGAGTATTATAAAGAAAAGTATTTAACAGTTCTCATTAAAATAACAAACATTGAATGAAATGTTTTTAAAACTTGTGTAATTTTTAATGAAACTAGATATAGAACATTGTTATTCATGCTAGATCTATAGCATTGCATTAACTAATTTCTAAAGAGTTGGGATTTTTCTATTACATTAATAACTCTATTACTATAATAAATAAGAAATAAAATAAATATATCGTCCTAAAATAAAAGCTAGAGAAGTATAAACAAATGTATTTAAATGATTTCAACAAAAATAATAAACATCGAATGAAACACATCTGAAACGTAAATTTAATGAAATAGATATAAAGAATTGTCAAATTTTAATCTTTCATAAAAAATATGCAGGTATTTTGACTTTTTGATGCAAAAATTTAAATATTTTGAGATGGACCACTTAAAAGCAAACAAAAAGCATACGCTTTTCTGGAAGTGCTTTTCTGTCTCTAATCTTTCTGTCAGTTTTTTTTTTTCCTTTGAAGTTGAATGTAAATCTGTGGAAATTTAATTACATTTGATTTCCAATACCAGAAAAGCTGTTAACATTTCTGTGTGAAATAAACGTATCACTAATTAATGTTTAAAAATTTATTAAATTTTATGTACCTGAAATTATTTTTGATTTTTTATGCATCCAGTAATTAAAATGCATTACATTTATGTTTTGTGATCTTTGCTAAAGATTTATAGCCAAATTAAATATCCAATTAACGAAGCCTGAAGTTTTTGCTCAAATCACTAAAGAATCAAGATGATAGAATATTCCGTTGATGTTTCTTTAAGCTGGCGGGTATTAAGCATTACTTTTCCCTATTTGGGGACAACTCAGGAAATTAAAACCCTACGTTACGTTTCTACCCTTTAAAATTTAATGATATCTGTCACTTTGCAGAATATTTATTGACCCTCATATCCTAAATGGACTGAAATCTATTTGGAAGCCTACCGATTCTTTCTTTACTAATTTATTTTTTTATTTATTTACTTTTTCTTAAAAAGAAAGATTCGCTTCCTTCTTTAAGCCGATTTCGGTGAAAAAAGTGATAAACAAGTCTTTTAAATAGGACAAGGCCACTAAAATTAACTGTAATTTGTTTTCAATTAAAAACTAAATTATGTTCTTTGAGTAGCATTTTTAACTCTACTATTTTAGTTGTCTATGTTGAGCTATTATAAAATATATGTACACATTTTTGTTATCATTAAAACTTTAAGAAGTAGTCTTTTCCTAATTTAACTAGAAATAACTGCACAACCTCAGAAAATATTATGAACTGTCGGAACAAATCTATAATCTTCTTTATTTTCTGAAAGTTCGTACCCAAAATGATAAAAGAGGCACCAAAACGTTTCTATCATAATTACAAAGTTAATCAAAGAAATCTAAAATCAGAAATTCCGTTAAAGCAATTATATTGAAGACATTAATTATTTCTGAAAAGAGCTAAATTGATTATCTTAGAAAATAAAAAGAACGAAGTTACTCTTTTTGAAATCTGTAATAACAAAAACTCATATTGATAACATTAAATTTTGTTGTATAATAAAGATTTTCTTTTTTTTTTTTGACTAATTGGTATAATCTTAATGGTATTTTCAGTTTAAAATTTTGCATTTGTTTTTTTTATTGTCAATATAAAATTTTTGCACTTATTTTTCAACATGAATAATTTGATTAAAAATTATGTATGCTTATAGTTTAAAAATTAAAAGCATTAGTCACATATTCGTCAGTCGTTTTTCTACTTACTGAATCTTTTAAATCTAAATAAACCGCACGCAATTAAAAAAAAAATTATTTACTTGAAAATAATAAGACTATCAAAATTTTCAGTCCATATATATCATTCTGTTGTGGGGAATGTGATATTTATTTAGTATAGATGTATATGTCGAATGCAAATAGCTTATTATGATTACTGTGACTAAATACTTTTATGTATTTTACAATAAAAATTAACTTATTAATTCTTACAATAAAATTTTATTCTTTTTTATGCCCCAATACATTTTTTTTTTTTAAATTTCCTTCAGCTTAATTACTTTATCATGAATCACAAAGTATCCTGTCTTAAAAATATCAACACCCCTCAGGGCTTAAATCTTTCAGTAAATTCTTGCAAACAGCCATTTTCTTAAGACCCTATGTGGCATAAAAAGTAAAAGCACAAGTAGAAAAACGAATGAAAACACAACCTGACAAACCTTTACTGCAAAACTTCCATGAAAACGTCAGTAGCATTTTGTCAGTGGCGTTCCGGTGAAAAACGAAAAAATATTGACTTGCAAAAAGATATTTTCACTCTCTCTTTCATCATGGTGGTATTACTTGCTCCAGACAGGTACTTGACTCTTCCGTGGAACTTTTCAAACCAATAGTACGTTCGCATGGGGGCTGGATGAAAAATTACTTTTGAACTATAGGGTAAAGAATAAAGTGGTTCTGTACTTGAAATCCCTCAAGTTCCCTTTGAAGTTTCAAGGATAGTAATAGAATGGTTTTCAATCCACTGAGTATGTGAAGTAAAAATATTGGATGCCAACTATAGCTTCAAGGCTTTTCAAACTGCCTTGAGTTATAGAATAGTAATAACTAAAAAAAAAAAGCCAAACACTCTTTTATAAAAAATATATTCATGAAAATACATGTCGAACTTTTTGTTTACAAACATTTCTAATATGGATTTTCTGAGGTACTATGTTTACAAAATGTGTTTGAGTAAAGAATTATTTTATATATTTTTTTACTTTTATTGCTATTTGTTTACTATTATTTTTATTTAGATGTATATCAATACAATTAATTGGACTGAAATGTGATGTGACACAAAAATTTAAACTCTAATCCTTCTGAATCAAAGATGCATAGTTTTTTTGTGGTTGTGGTTTTAAAATAAAAATGGATATTGTGATTTTGTATATGATAACTGTATTGATGGAATGTATTGAATACGGTTGTATGAATAGATCGGTACGGCTATTGATAGTGCATGAGCCATCACTCCGCCGAATCGGACATATTCATGCACAACTATAGGGAGTATTATGTTTACCATGTTCTTTACAGGTGAGAATCTGCCTTTTATCACCTTTTGCTTTTGCTGTCTGGTCCGCCTTTTTTGTATGTCCGTGAAGAGAATGTTGTTCAACTCATTTCGTCTTTATTTGTGCCCACTTCTGCGAGAAGTACGGGGTTCCTGTTTCAACGAAACACAAGCCACAAGCATGCAAACCCACAATCGGTTTGGAATAGTTTGAGCAGAAACTCTGGTACCAGTAGATCTTTGAAGGTGTTGTTTCAATAAAAAGTGGTATCAAGGCGTTCATAGGTTTTCTGGTCTTTAGAGTGAAATAGCGATCCTTATTTTGTTAAATTACGATCCCCGATCTTCAACAAACTTTTGCTGTTTTCATAGTCTCCAAATGAGGAGCTCTAATGTTTCTGCTACAACCGATTGTGTTTTTACCCGCCTCTAATGGATAGACGACCCTGCAGACTACTGATTCAGCTATGTCATCTTGCTGATACATACTAATCACTATTACAAAACGTTCAACGCGTGTCAATTCTTTTTATCTCTACCTACAGAAAGATGCTACAGGTTTCTTTTTGCTCCGTACATAAAAGGCGTAGTACTCAACATCACAGAATAAAATTTGCATAATCTCAACTATATAAACGTAATAATTTCTCTTTTTAACCTCTTCTATTTCATGTTTGTTAAAAAAAAAACTGCCTATTATGTGGTTATTTCATACCGAACTCAAAATATCCCCTAATTGTTTTGAGCAGTATATTTGAAGAAAAATAATCCCCTTTGAAATGAATGTAGTGTAAAATATTCCGTTTATTCTAACAATAATCTTCACTAATTAGCATAATTCTTTGTTTAGAATTTTATTTAAGCAATAATTAAAAACTCTAGACTGTATAATCTGCTAATAATTTATTTTCTTACATATTAAAGGAAAGGGCTATTTCTAATAAAAAAAACAATTACCAGCCTTTAGCACTTTCAATTTTTAACTGCTCATTTTTTTTTTTTGTCTTTAATTTAGTACCAGACAAAAAAAAAAAATAAGCTAAATAAAAATCTCTTACTTCAAATAAAAACTAAATATATAAATGGGCCATTTTATTGTCTCAATATAAAAACATTAAAAGTTTTTACAATATTAATTTTTGGAAGCAAATAGGTATAGGACATATTTTTCAATAAATGTTTTTTTTTTTTAAGGTGGATTGTGTTTTTTGACTTTAAATAAATAAAAGAAATTTTTAATTCAAATAGCATAATTAAAATACAGCTTTAATTTCCCCATTCCTCGTATACAATTATAAAAAATACTAATGATTCAAAAATATTGTATTAAATAATTTTTTCTCTTCAAGAAATTTATATAACAATTTTTAATACGATTATCAAGTGAAAGTATTGAACTTATTACAAGAAATAATTATTTACATTTAAATATTTATTTAGAAAAAATATTTTTAATACTATAATGTTAACAAGTTAAAAAATTTTAATAATTATTTATAAAAGACATTAGTACAGCGTCAAACTTGAGGGGTATTTGTAAAATTAATTAAGATAACATATTTTCTCTTTTTTGTTGTTGTATAAATACTACAGCTGCAATTACTAAGACAAACATATAAAATGTGACGTTAAATACTGTAAAAATATAATTTGTACAGGTGAAAGAATGTAGGGCTTAAAAAGTAATTAAAACACATTTATAGCTCTAAGTCTTCTTAAGTAAATGTCTAGACGCTAAATAACTGAAACTAGAATAACATGACAAAACAATTTCAACCTTCTGACATTATCATGAACTTTTCTTCAGAATAAATCTAATCTATTGAAAAAGCACCTTATTTGAAATTTTCTAGTAGTGGTAGTCTCCAATATCGAATGATTTCAGTTTCAGTCAGAGGAGATCAAATGTTTTTAATTAAAACTTGTACCAACCAATCTAAAACTCTCAATCTGTTGATGGCCAATGACAATGGGTATTCAGTATGGCTTGAGGGAGGGATATAGGAAATCGTTTTACTTGTTGTACAACTGTTTAAAGAAGACACAAATCAATAGTTGTTTTGGCCGGGGGTTTTTAGTACACGAATTATTTAATGATTGAAATTTTGCTGTTTTTGTCAACTTGATGAATAGAGGACAAGTTAGTTTGTTTAAGATGTGCTCGTGCGATTAGAATTCAATGTTCCGAAGGAGAATTATTCGAAAGTTAAACAAATATTTTATTTAAGGAAATTCAGTGGTCTTCAGGGTATATAAGAACTTTCTGAGCCTTAAATATTCTTTTTTTCAAATATCTTTTTATCTTTAGCAGGGATATGGAGTTGACTAAATCCTGTCTCTGTAATCTTATGTAACATGATCTTCACTAATGGAATCTGCAAGAATTTAAGAAATAAATTCAATGAATTCTAATGATATACGTGACTCAGATATCTACAAAAGAAATTTTTGCTTATTATTTTTTTTTCTCAACTTAAATTTATAGTACACCTGGTAACTTAAAAACATCCATGTACTCTAAATTTGTTAATAAAAAGCATGTAACATACATAAATTAAAGTACCAAATTAGCAAAGTACCAAACTATTATATAATAATTTAAGAAAAACATAAATATTACATTTTAAGCTCAAAAAGTTTAGATTTGTAATATATTAAACCCTATTTTTTCTAATAATAAAATATATTCCATAAGTCCATCTTTTATCTTTGACCCAAGAAAGCTTTTATTAGCCTCAGTGCTGAGAAAAGTTTCTTAGAAAGTATTTGATATGCTGCTAAAGCTGTCACTGTCTTTACTAATGGTTGTGTTATTGAAGGATACAATTGAATTGATTCCTTAACATTAAATATTGAGTAATCAATTAATTGAAAAATGTAGAAAAAAACGGTTTTAACAGACTCCTGAATCCGACATTCGACTCCTTCAAAATGTTGGACTCCCGACTCCCCAACACTGAATATTCTAGATCATGAATTTTAGATCTGTCAAGGCGAAGATCTATATACACTGTAATTTACATAAACGAAAAAAAATGTTTAATTATAGCCGTGAATTAAGTCAATAAGGGTTTTATTATTTGGTCCCATGTTTGTATAACACATATAAAAAAACAAGCTTCAAATATCTTTTATGTATCGGAATTTTGTTATTCAATATTAAAATATTTGTTCAAAAATATGTATTGATCCAATCAGGTATGCGTGTATTAATGTATTATTTAAATATATATATATATTTACTAAAACAATTTTAAAATTGAATATATTTTTGACAAATATTTTATAAATACTAACAAGTTACATGGATAAGAATATTGCATCCAAGCCAGCATATTATTGAAAAAAACAGATCTTCTAGAGTGAAATAAAATATAAAACATGGATCTTTAGCGGTTTTCTTCTTTGTATCTATGTCAAATAAAGGGGCAGCTAAAACCATGTTTCGTTTTATAATAATAAATGTGCAAAACAAAATTTTAACAACTTATTAAATTGTTACCAAAAATACCTATCAGATCTACAGCTGGTTGAAAGATACAGCACCGAGTACGTACTCGTCTCGTGTGAGGTTTTTTGGCACATCAAACATTGCGGTGGACAAGCTGTGGCTTGCTTGAATCACTTAAATCGTGCAGATAGTCTATAACCCACACCCACCTGCACTACGTCAACAAGACCAATATTACTTTGCCCGCACATAGTGAAAATCGATTTGCGGTATAATCAGAAACATTAGCCACATTTTTACAGACCATTGAGTTAAAGTTGGCTGAATAAAAAAAATTAAAGTTGTTAGCATTTTATTAGACTAGTATTAAGTCAAGTAAGCTAGCAAAGACAATTTTAGAAATAATACAAGTTTTTAATAGACAAAGTCTATCCTATAAATTTACGGAAAATTAAATCAAATGTAATTAAATATGTTTTATTTTGCTGCATTATAATAATTCATTAAAAAAAAAGGCCCCATAGTTTTAATTATATAAAAAGCGTATTATTTAGGTAGCTAAAAATTTTTTGCCGACAATAACAACCTTTTCTTGATGTAACAGTATTGTTCCAGATATTATGTAATGAATATTAATATTCCATTGTAAATATTAAATGCTTCAGGTGCTTTTCATGAAAAAGATAAGACTACTACTCTGGATACAGTTAAAAATTATTTTTTCCAGTCTACTACAATTCAGTCTATTTTTGACATGCAGAATATAATTCGCTTAAAAATTATATAAAACTATTTAGGATATATAAATATATATAAAAAAGAAACCTTTGGGTGATTTAAAAAATGCACATTATTTATTTTTATATTCTTTAATTGCGTCCATTATTCTCTACCTCCCTGAGTTTACATTAATAACAGACTTTAATTTAATTTTTATGACCACTTTAATTATGAGCTTTAAATAAATTCTTATGTTTAATTATATTAAATAATATTATTTGCATAAGGTACAATTAATATTATTTCCACTGAGTGTTTATATTAATTTGTAAATTGAGTAAGTGATAATGTATGCACTTCGTTTGCTTTGTATATAAGAAATAGTTTCAAAATAAAATTCTTTCAATACCTCTTGTCCACCAACTGAAAAAAGCCCAGTCATAACAATTTCGGCCGAGCTCTCTCACAACATGGCAGACTTAAAGACCCATCCTGTTACGTTCCAACTTTGTCTTCAAAACAACAATTTCAATTTTTCTGAAAATATTCTGAAATCAGTAGCAATAATAAGAATTAATAAAACGTTAATTTATTAGATGTAATAATATATAAAAGATGTAATAATAAATAAAGAGAAAACCAATAAACAAAAGCCATCAATATTACGTTTCCAATAAAACAAAAATTTCGATCAAAGATTTAACTAATGAAAAGATATTAAGCAATTCACCAATATATATTTTCAGAACTAATTTGATTTAAAATATAAATGTGTAAAAAATCAAAATATTAAATATTAAATATTAATAACAGACTTTAATTTATTTCTAAGACATATTTAGTTATGAGTCTTAAGTAAATTATTTTGTTAAATAAAATTAATTATATAATGCATAATTAATATTATTTCGACTTAGTATTTATATTAATTTATAAATTGAGTAAGTGTAATGATGTAAGTCATTAATTTATTTTAAGACAAATTTAATTATGAGTCATAAATAAATTGATATGTTAAATTATATTAAAAAAAAGGTAGCTGTATAAGGTACTATTAATAAAACTTCGACGTATTTATGTTAATTTGTAAGTTATGTAAAAATAGTGTATGTACTTTTTTGGTTTGTATATTTTTATAAAAAAATTTAACGAAATAATTGTAATAAAATACATTTAACTTTTCCTGGTGACACCTTACATATTTCTTAAGAAATAGTTTCAAAACAAAATTCTTTCAATAACTCTTGTCCACCAACAGAAAAAAAGCCCAGTCACAATTTCGGGTAAGGTCTCGTTTTCACAACATTTATAGACTTAAGCTCCGATTTTAATTAAAGACTCCTCCTGCTACGTTCCAACTCCAATTTATCTAATTACAAAACACCCTAATTCTACCTGGCAGTTCCAATATCAAATGTGTATCTATCTTCTGAATAGCTTCAGAATATCCCTGATTAAAATCTCAAAACCAATGAAGTTCCCAAAGTCAGGATTCGTTGAATATTCCTGATAACAGTACACAATGGATTCCAATGTTCTAGTACCAAATTATTTCCGCTTGTCAGCTCAATTGTTCACATAATTTTTTTTAAACAGAATTCATCCTTTGAGTTTCACTAAATGGAGTTTGTTAACAATTCTTTGAATTCTTTTTATTTCTTGATGGAATTGTATGAGATGGAAATGTTTCGTAACTTTTATTAATTGAATTATAAACTATTTAAAAGTAAATAGTTATTTTTAGTTAATAGTTTGAATAATACTAAAATTTTATAGATCTGAAACATTTTTTTGATCACTTACCATAGATAATTTTGAAAATATTATGAAATAAGTACGGAATAATACCTTAAAACGCTTTATGAAATCTTAAAAATAAAAAATTTTTAAACAATTTACTAGTAAAACGTTTATTTATTAGTTGTAATAATAAATAAAAGTTAATAACAATAAAAAGAACCCTTGAAAACCAATAAACAAAAAACCGTCAATATTATGTTTTCAATTTAATAAAAATTTCATTCATTGCGTTAACTAATAAAAAGATATTAAGCATTTTAACAGTATACATTTTTCAGAACTAATTTGATTTAAAATATAAAAATGGAAAAAAAATTAAAGTATGAAATAATAAATAAAAAAAACAGACATTAATTTATTTCTAAGACATATTTAATTACGAGTCTTGAAATAAATTGTTTTGTTAAATAATATTATTTGTATAAGATACATTTTTTATTTCGGCATAGTATTTATATTAGTTTGTAAATAAAAACAATGTATGAGCACTTTGTTTGCTTTGTATATTATTATAAAAAAAATTGAACGAAATAATTGTATAATTTTTCCTGCGACACTTTACATTTTCTTAATAAATAGTTTCAAAACAAAATTCTTTCAATAAATCTTGTCCAGCAACAGAAAAAAAGCCCAGTCATAACAATTTCGGCTAAGGTCTCTCACAACATGGCAGACTTAAGCTCTAGAAAAGACCCCTCCTGTTACGTTCCAACTCTGTCTAGTACAAAACACCCTAATACTACCTGGCAGTTCCAATATCAAATTTGCATCTATCTTCTGAATAGCTTCAGAATATCCCTGATTAAAATCTGAAAACCAATGAAGTTCCCAAAGTCAGGATTCGTTGTATCCTGATAACAGTATACAATGGATTCCAATGTTCTAGTGTCCAAATTATTTCCGCTTGTCAGCTCAATTGTTCACATAATTTTTTTTTTAAACAGAATTCATCATTTGAATTTCACTAAATAGAGTTTATTGAATTCTTTGATGCATTCGTTTTATTTTTTGATGGAGTTGTATGAGACTGAAATGTTTCGTAACTTTTATTAATAGAATTATATACTATTTAAAAGTAAATAGTTATTTTTAGTTAATAGTTTGAATAATACTAAAATTTTATAAATCAGTACATTTTTTTTTTTGATTACTTACCATAGATAATTTTTGAAAATATTATGAAATAAGTAGGAATAATACGCTTAAAAACGCTTTATGAAATCTTAAAAATAAAAAATTTTAAACAATTTACTAGTAAAACGTTTATTTATTAGTTGTAATAATAAATAAAAGTCGTAATAACAATAAAAAAGAGAAAACCAATAAACAAAAACCGTCAATATTATGTTTTCAATTTAATAAAAATTTCATTCATTGCGTTAACTAATAAAAAGATATTAAGCATTTTAACAGTATACATTTTCAGAACTAATTTGATTTAAAATATAAAAATTAAAAAAATTAAAGTATGAAATAATAAATATTAAAAACAGACATTAATTTATTTCTAAGACATATTTAATTACGAGTCTTAAGTAAATTGTTTTGTTAAATAATATTATTTGTATAAGATACATTTTTTTTATTTCGGCATAGTATTTATATTAGTTTGTAAATAAAAATAAGTGGTAATGTGAGCACTTTGTTTGCTTTGTATATTATTATAAAAAAATTGAACGAAATAATTGTATAATTTTTCCTGCGACACTTTACATTTTCTTAATAAATAGTTTCAAAACAAAATTCTTTCAATAAATCTTGTCCAGCAACAGAAAAAAGCCCAGTCATAACAATTTCGGCTAAGGTCTCTCACAACATGGCAGACTTAAGCTCTAGAAAGACCCCTCCTGTTACGTTCCAACTCTGTCTAGTACAAAACACCCTAATACTACCTGGCAGTTCCAATATCAAATTTGCATCTATCTTCTGAATAGCTTCAGAATATCCCTGATTAAAATCTGAAAACCAATGAAGTTCCCAAAGTCAGGATTCGTTGTATCCTGATAACAGTATACAATGGATTCCAATGTTCTAGTGTCCAAATTATTTCCGCTTGTCAGCTCAATTGTTCACATAATTTTTTAAACAGAATTCATCATTTGAATTTCACTAAATAGAGTTTATTGAATTCTTTGATGCATTCGTTTTTATTTTTGATGGAGTTGTATGAGACTGAAATGTTTCGTAACTTTATTAATATAATTATATACTATTTAAAAGTAAATAGTTATTTTTAGTTAATAGTTTGAATAATACTAAAATTTTATAAATCAGTACATTTTTTTGATTACTTACCATAGATAATTTTTGAAAATATTATGAAATAAGTAGGAATAATACGCTTTAAACGCTTTTATGAAATCTTAAAAATAAAAAAATTTTAAACAGTTTACTAGTAAAACGTTTATTTATTAGATGTAATAATAAATAAAAGTCGTAATAACAATACAAAGAGAAAACCAATAAACAAAAACCGTCAATATTATGTTTTCAATTTAATAAAAATTTCATTCATTGCGTTAACTAATAAAAGATATTAAGCATTTTAAGGTATACATTTTCAGAACTAATTTGATTTAAAATATAAAAATTAAAAAAATTAAAATATGAAATATTAAATATTAATAACTGACATTGATTTATTTCTAAGACATATTTCATTACGAGTCTTAAGTAAATTGTTTTGTTATATAATATTATTTGTATAAGATACAATTTTTTATTTCGGCATAGTATTTATATTAGTTTGTAAATAAAAATAAGTGCTAATATATGAGCACTTTTGTTTTGCTTTGTATATTATTATAAAAAAAATTAACGAAATAATTGTATAATTTTTCCTGCGACACTTTACATTTTCTTAAGAAATAGTTTCAAAACAAAATTCTTTCAATAACTCTTGTCCAGCAACAGAAAAAGCCCAGTCATAACAATTTCGGCTAAAGTCTCTCACAACATGGCAGACTTAAGCTCCATAAAAGACCCCTCCTGCTACGTTCCAACTCTGTCCAGTACAAAACACTCTAATTCTACCTGGCATTTCCAATATCAAATGCGCATCTATCTTCTGAATGGCTTCAGAATATCCCTGATTAAAATCTGAAAACCAATGAAGTTCCCAAAGTCAGGATTTGTTGTATCCTGATAACATTATACAACTGATTCAATGTTCTAGTGTCCGAATTATTTCCGCTTGTCTATTCAATTGTTCAAATGTGTCACATATTATTTTTCTAAATGGAATTGATCCATTGAATTTCGCTAAATGGAATTATCTACTAAATTCTACTGAAGGAACTGGTCCTTTGATATATACTTTTTATCTTTGATGGAATTGTTTGAAATCGAAATGTTTCGTAACTTCTTAATACAACTATAAACTATTTTAAAGTATATTCATATTAGTTTGAATAATAATAAAATTTAATAGATACGTATTTTTTAGATCAATTACCATGGATCTTTTCTGAAAATATTCTGAAATTATGTTGGAGTAATACGTATTATACGCTTCATATAATTTAAGGAAAATATATTTTAAACAATCTTACTAGTAAGATGAAATTAATAGGAGTTATAATAAATAAAGAGAAACCAATAAACAAAAAACGTCAATATTATGTTTTAATTTAATAAAAAATTTCAAAGAAAGATTAATCAATAACAAGTAGTATAAAAAAAATTGTAAAGTCAATTCCTACTTTTTTTCTCTATATTGTAGAAAGTCCTTTATAAATAATTTTCATTCATTTTTTTTAAGTTTATCTAGAGCCATCTGTTAGTAGATACATGCAACATAAATCTAAAAAAAAACTAAAATTAATTAATTAAATTTAATTAATGAATTCATAATTGTAAAAACTGTATTAACATCAAGTGTCATCTTACTATAAGTTAAAAAAATGTATTTTAACTTCAGTGGATGAATAAAAAGTATTTTATTAACGATTGAAAATTTGAACAAGATATGTATAGGGAGAGTGTCAGTTAATAGAAGGAATTGAAAAAGATATTATTCAGATCTAATTTGATTTAAAATTTAAAGATGTAAAGAATTTAAATATTATATATTAAATATTAATAACATACTTTAATTTTTTTCTGAGACATATTTCATTATGATTATTAAGTAAAGTGTTTTGCTAAATAATATTATTTGTATAAGGTACAATTAATATTATTTCGACATAGCATTTAAATTAATTTGTAAATTAAGTAAGTGATAATGTATGTACTTTGTTTCCGTTGTATTTTACTATAAAAGGAATTGAAAGAAAGAAATGTAATTATATATATTTAATTTTTCTTGCTACACTTTACATTTCAATAACTCTTGTCCATCAACAGAAAAAAGCCAGGTCATAACAATTTCGACTAAACACTCGCACAACATGGCAGACTAACGCTCTATAAAACCACCCATCCTGTTACCTTCCATCTTTGTCTGGTACAAAACACCCTAATTCTACCTGGCAGTTCCAATATCAAATTCGCATCTATCTTCCGAATAGCTTCAGAATATCCCTGATTAAAATCTGGAAACCCATGAAGTTCCCAAAGTCAGGATCTGTTGTATCCTGATAACACTATACAACGAATTCTAATGTTCTAGTGTCTGAATTATTTCCGCTTGTCAATTCAATTGTTGAGATGTGTCACATATTTTTTTCTAAATGGAATTGATCCATTGAATTTCACTAAATAGAGACATTACAGAAATAAGTATGTCCTTTGATACATTCTTATTATTTTCGATGGAATTGTTGGAGATCGAAATGTTTTGTTAATTTTTAATAGAATTATAAACTAATTAAACTATATTCATGCTGGTTTGTATAATAAAAATATTTAACAAATTTCTAACTTTTTTTAGATCAATTGCCATATACCTTTTCTGAATGATATGAATTAGAATCTTCATATAATTTTAAGAAAATATTTTTAAAAAATCTTACTAATAAAAGTCGAACTTATTAAGCATAAAAATAAATAAAAGTCATAATAATAAATAATGAGAAAAATAATAAACAAAAATCGTCAATATTATGTTTTAATTTGTTAAATATTTCAATGAAGGATCTAATTAATTAAAATATACCATGTAATTTAACAATATATATTTTCAAAATTAATTTAATTGATTATGTAAAAACTTTAATCCCGACACCAAATACTTGATCGATGCTAAAATTAATATTAACAGATCTTTAATTTTTTTAGAATCAATTACCGTAATCTTTTCTGAAATAAGTAGGAATAAAAACGCGTTAATTGCTTCATAGAATTTTAAGAAAGTACAAATTAAACAATTATACTAATAAACGATGAATTTATTAGGCATGATAATAAATAAAGAGAAAACCAGTAAAAAATTCTTCAATATTATGCTTTTAATTAGTTATACATTTTCATCGAGGAGATAATTAATAAATACTAATTTAACAATATATATTTTTAAAACTAATTTAATTTACAATGTAAAAATTTTAATTGCAACACCTAATACTTGATGGAAGCTAAAATTAATATTTAGAAAATCTGAGTATAATAAATTACAATACAGAAATCTATATATATATATATATATATATATATATATATATATATATATATATTATATTAAGAAGCATTATATGGCTTGCTCGTGCAATACGATAACTTTGATAAAAATTAAGTTCTTAAAATTTTTAAATGCTTATATTAAATATATAAGTTGCCGAGATTATACAGACAATAAAAATCATTCATAAAATTAAGTTGTTTTGTAATTTGTAAGAAAATTCTATTATTAAATCAAAGAAAAACAACTAAAAATATTTTTTAAAGGAATTTTGTTTCTAAATTATTGAAATATTCTAATTAGTTTTAGAATCATTTGCAGATCATATTTAGAATCCACTGATTTACATTTACTTTTTCTTAACAAAACAAAATTTTATTTATTTTAATATTAATTTCAAAAAATATTAATTTTTAAGGTTGCTCGTGAAATACGAAATGTATAAATTAAAAAATATTAATAACGGTTTTTAAAAATTTGGAATTTTTCAATTGAAAGAAAAACAAATGCAAAATTTTGAATTGAAACAAAATCATTTTTACCCAAACAAGATTTGATGTTAAAAATAAGCGTTTATATTACAGTTTTCGATAGAATGACTATTTTTTATTTTCTAAGATATTCAGTTTCGCTGCTTTCAGAAATATTTAATATCTTCAATATAATTGTTTTACAGGAAATTATGAGTTAGATTTCATTTATTATCTTTAAAATTACAATGGAAAAGGGAATAACTAACATTCTGGGTAACGAATTTTCCCAAGATAAAAATGATTATCGATTTTTTCAACAGTTTTTAAAAATTTTTGTGGTTTCGTAATTATTTCCAGTTAATTTGGAAAGAGACTTTCTTCAACTTTTAATGATTACAAAAATGTATAAATAAATTTTATTATAGCTCCACAGAGACAACTACAAATGTAAGGAAAAAAAAAAGCTACTCAGAGAACAAAATTTAGTTTTTAATTACAAACAAATTGCAGTTAATTGCCAATCACAAGTTTCAAAAGAAAATCCTGTTAGCTCCGTTATCCCATTTAAAAGACTTATTTATCACGTTTTTTAAGGACATCGGCTTAAACTAGAAAACGAATCTTTCTTTATAGCAAAAAGTAAATAAATAAATAAAAAATTAATTAAGAAAGAAAAGAATCGGTAGGCTTCCAAATAGATTTCAGTCCATTTTGGATGCGAGAGTCAATAAATATTCTGGAAAGAGGCAGATATCATTAAATTTTAAAGGGAAGAAACGTAACGAAGGTATTTTAATTTCCTGAGTTGTCACCAAATAGGGAAAAAGTAATTCTTTAATATCCGCCAGCTTAAAGAATATCAACAGGATATTCTATCATCTTGATATTCTTTAGGGATTTGAGCAAAAACTTCAGCTTGCTTAATTGGATATTTAATTTGGCTATAAAAATCTTTAGCAAAAGTCACAACACAAATAAATACATTTTAATTACCGGATGCATAAAAATCAAGAATAATTTCTAGTACATAAAATGCTATAAATTGTTAAACATTAATTAGCGATACCTTTTCCTTCACATCGAAATGTTTACTGCTTTTCTGGCATTGAAAATCGAAGGTAATTAAACTCCTCTGATTTATATTCAACTTCAAAGAAATTAATCTGATGAGCAAAGAATGCATTGATTTCTCTCTTTTGAAAATCTTAATTATATATCATTTAATTAAAACTACGTAAATATCATTCCATATAAATATAGACTATAACCAAAATTAATTTTTGGGTTCTTATAAGATAGATGTCTCTGGATAAAGACCTTACAGATAATAAAAGTAGAAAAATATGATTATAGTTCTTGAAAATTGTTTCAAATTGCAAAGCATTCATCATCCGTGAGGAAAAAAAATATCATGATGGTAAAATGCTGTTGTCTAGTGGCTTTTTTGAGCTTTAAAATTGAGTTATATATATAATAATAAAAAAATATAATATATATATATATATATATTCAACTATTCAAATACTAGACACCAAAGCAGAAAGGCACATGCGGTGGATCGTTGGAAGTATGTAACTCTGTGTTGTTTTTTTACGTGGTCCACTTCAACATATATAAATTTTACTTTAAAAAGTCAAAAGACTTTCATATTTTTTATCAAATATTAAAAAACGATAATTGTCCAGATCTAGTTTCTTTAAAAATTATACCCGTTTTAGAATCAGTTCCATTAAATGTTTATTATTTTATTGAGAAACAGTAAAATACTTTTGTTTATAATACTCTAGCTTTGATGCAGTGCCCATCTAAGTTGTTATTTATTTATTTATTATACCAATACAAAAATCCCAGTTCTCTTATAAATTAGTTATAAACAAGTAATTTGTGATGAATTTCTTGAAAAGGAAACGTGGTTTCATTAGAAAGTAAAGCAAAGCTGTCGCCACTAGACAAATTAAAATGTGCAAGTATGTTTGGATCAACATGTATTAATGACCAGTATTTAAAATTATCGATAACTATTCCGCATAGTTATTATGAACTAATAGATCTGAAATAATTTCAATTAAATTATAACAAACTTGTTAAATAATATAATGACCTACATCAAATACATGCATACATGCTTTCATATTATATTCTAGAATAATGGATCCTAATCAAAGACTATCCTAAAACCTAAAAGATCGTACCCAAAGGGGTGTTATTTTTCATCTTGATAGCAGAAGGGATTTTTTTATTCTTAACCTCTTCAATTTCATTTTTGCTAATAAATTTGGATATTATATATTTATTTCATACCAAACTTAAAATATCACACAATTGTTTTGAACAGTATATATATGAAGCCAAATAAATCAATATGCAATCACTGTAGTGTAAAACGTTTGGTTAATTCTAACTATAATCAGCAATAATTAGCGTAGTTCTTTTTTAAGCATTTAATTTAAGCAATGATTAAAAACTCCAGACGGAATAATCTGCTTATAATCACATATCTTCTTTGATATTAAATGAAAGAACTATTTCTAATAAAAAATAATTTCTAGCCTTTAGCATTTTCAAACCACTTGTTTGTCTACAATTCTGGCACCAGACCGAAAAAGAAGCGAAATAAAAATATTTTCATTCAAACAGATAAAAGGAAATTTAAATATAATTAGGCTATGTTATTGTCTAATTCTAGAAACCATTAAAAGTTTTACAAGCACAATATTTTTTGAGGTATAAAACATTTTTTTTTTAATAATTGTTTGTGATTTTTAAGGGTGTGTGTGTTTTTAGACTTTAAATAAATAAAATAAATTTTTCAGTTTAATAATTTAAATAAATTACAACTTTAATTTTCTCATGAGTATAAAATTATCAAAATATTAACCACTAAATATATTGCAATGAATAATTTTGTTTCCTGTTTAAGAATAAGGTTATCTTGTGAAAGTATTAAAATATTTATAAGAAATATTTATTTATATTAAAATATTTCTTTTGCAAAACTTATTTTTTAAATACTAGAATCTTACAGTTTTAAAAATTTTAATCATTATTTATAAAAGACATTAATAAAATATCTTACTTGAGGGGTATTTGTAAAGAATTAATTAAAATTATAGATTTTCACTTTTTTTTTAATATAAATACTGCAGTTGCAATGACTAAGAAGAACACAAAAAATATAAAGTTAAGTACTGAAAAATGTAATTTATACAGTGAAAGAATGTGTAGTGCATAAAAAAGTGGTTAAAAAAAACAAAATTAAGGCTGTAAGTCTTCTTAAATAGTTGTCTAGACAAATAATTGAAACTAGAATAACATGACAAAACAATTTCAAACTTCTGACATTATCATGAACTTTTCTTATAATAAATCTAATTTATTAAATAAGTACCATTATTTGAAACTTTCCAGTAGTGGCAGTCACCAATATCGAATGATTTCAATTTCAGTCAGAGGAAATCAAATGTTTTTTAAAACTTGTTTTAAAAAAACTTTTGTACCAACCAATCTTGAGGGAGGGGATAAAATCTTTGTACTTGTTGTACAACTCTTTCAAATCTTTATAGCCAATTGAAGTTAACAGAAGAGGATAAAACAAAAATATTGCATAATAAATAATAATTCATATAAATATTACATAAACTGTTATGTACATACACTAATGGAATCCATAAATAAATTGAAGGATAATGAAGTTCAGGCAAAGAAAGAGACATTCATGTACTCTTAAAGCAGAAGAAAAAACAAATTTGACTTATTTGTAAAGTCTATTAATTAAACAAAAAAAGGTAAAGAGCAAAAAAAAAGATGCTATATGTTTGACATAATTAATAAAAATTGCGATTTTTAGTCCCTGGAGCAAATTTCAAAAAGAACCTATTTACAAAAAACAGTATAACATGGTTAGTATGATGGTTAATATGGAGTATGTCTCCCGGGCGATGCAATACAGGCCTTACAACGCCTAGGCATGCTGAGTATCAAATTATCAATCTGATCTTGGGAATATTACACCACTCATCAAGCAATGCCCTCCGAAGTTCCAGTTGACTGGTGGGAGGGGGTTGATGGGCTGCAATTCGTCGGCCAAGCATATCCCACACATGCTAAATTGGATTCATGTCCGGTGAGTATGATCGCCAATCCATACGGGTGATATCCTCCAATTTAAGTCATTCGTCTACAATGTTTGCACGGTGAGGAAGGGAGTTGTCATCCATAAACAGAAATTCAGCACTCATGGCGCACCGAAACAAACGTACATGTTGTTCCAGAATGACATCCCGATAGATGTGGCCTGTCATCGTTACACTCTGAACATGCAGGTCAGTTCTGGAACCAAGAATAATTCCTCCCCAAACGAGCCATCATGTACCACCGTAACGGTGCCGTTCAATGGTGTTCTCTTGCTGGTAACGGGTACCTGGCGCTCTCCATATGAAAGTCCGGCCAGAATCAGACTGCAAACTAAACCTGGACTCTTCGGAAAACATCACACAAGACCACTGTTGCGGTGTCCACAATACACGCTCTCTTCTTCAGGTTAATCGCAGGCGACAGAAGTGAGTTGTGGTAAGTGGAACACATCTGACAGGCCTACGAGCATATAAACCAATGTGCCCCTAAGCATCTGTACACGGTCTGCCTTGAAATGTCGTACAGGTAGCTGAAGAGAGCTGACGAGACAGGTCTGATGCTGTGCTTCGTCTGATTCTTTTGGCAGTAACTGCTAAATACCGGTCCTCATTCGGCGTTGTAACTCGAGGCGACCTGTGCTGTAACATCTACCACATTACCATCATCTTGAATCGTTGCCAAAGCCTGGAGATGACACTCTGGGCGATTCCAAGTTCCTCGGATACTTCCAGCTGTGTACGTCCACATTCCAGTCGTTCGATAATTCTGCCGCGTAAAAAATCATCCAAATGCTTCCTTTGTGCCATAACTATGCGGTTATTGCACTGAAAGGCTTTTAAAGCGCTTGTGAACAATTTTACTTCTTTTGCCACCATTCCTTATATACCCCTCTCTTACACTCGTCATTGTGACGTACTATCCGCGCCATCTGGTGGTTTCCTGTAATTTGCATATTCTTCTTCAAGATGTGTGTGATAATTCTACAGGTGAAATTTTTTACTTTAGAGTTCAATTTCTGTGTGATTCTGAATTATCCTTAATTTATGGATATGAGTGTAGTTTAAGGAAAACAAAAATATTACTTTTTAAGCACAAAAATGCTAAATTTGTAATACAATAAATCTTATTTTTTTAATAATATAATAGATTTTATTATCTTTCATGGTTGACCCAACATATATTAGTCTCAGGGCTCAGAAACCTCTAAAAATTAATTAATATGCTGTTAAAGTAATGACTATGTTTACTACTGGTTGTATCATGAAGGATATAATTGAATTGATTCCTTAACACTTAATGATATGGAATTGATTTCATCCTAGAATTCCGGAAAAATAAAAATTTACCGATAAAAACGGTTTTAACAGACTCTTGAATCCGACATCCGATTCCTTCAAAATGTCAGACTCCATACTCAGACTCTCCAACCCTTAATTTTTAGATTATGTAATCAATATCTGACAAGGCGAAGATCTATATACATTGTAACTCCATATAAACAAAAGAAATGTTGCATTATAGTTGTGAATTAAGTCAATAAGGGTTTTATTATTTGGTCCCATGTGTGCATAACAAATATATGTAAACCAGCTTCAAATGGCTTTTATTTATTGAATTTTTGATATTCAAAACGAAAATATTTGTTCAAAAATATGAATTGATCCAATCAGGTATACGTATATTAATGCATTATTTTAAAAATATTTATTTTGTTAAAACCAATTTTAAAAAGGAGTACATTTTTGAGAAATATTTTATATATCACTAACAAGTTACATAGATAAGAATATTGCATCCAACACAGCACAAACAACAAATCTTCTAAAGTGTAATAAAATATAAAACATGGATCTATATCGGTTTTCTTCTTTGTATCCATGTAAAGTAGGTGGCACCTAAAAACATGTTTCGTTTTACAACAATAAATGCAGCAAAACAAAATTGTAATAACTTTTTAAATTGTTGCCAAAAATACCTATCACATCTATAGTTGCTTAAAAGACACAGCACCGAGATTGTAGATTACTGCACCGAATATGTACTCTCATCGCTCGTGTGAGGTTTTTTTTTGGCACATCAAACATTGTGATGGACAAGCTGTGACTTTCTTGATCTCGCTTAAATCGTGCAATAGTTGTATAACCCACACCCACCTGCGCTACGTCAAAAGGACCAACAGTACGTGCCCGCAGATAGTGAAAATTGATTTACGGTATAGCCACATTCGCCGCATTTTACAGACCATTGAGTAAAAAGGTTGGCTGAATAAGAAAATTAAAGTTGTCAGCATTTTATAGGACTAGCGTTAGGTCAAGTAAACTAGAAAAGACAATTTTAGAAATAGTGTAAGATTATAATAGACCATGTCTGGTCTATAAATTTAATAAAAATTAAATCAACCAGTATTAAATATGTTTTATGATGCATTATAGTAATTATTCATTAAAAAAAAAAGTGCATATAATTTTAATTATATGAAAAGCGTTTTATTTGGATAGCTAAAATTTTTGCCGATAATAAAAACTTTTCTTGATGTAACTGCATTGTTCCAGATATTATGTAATGAAGTATTAATATTCCATTGTAAATATTAAATACTTCCGATGCTATTCATAAAAAAGACTACTACTCCTGATAGAGTTAAAACATGATTTCTTCAATCTATAGAGTTTAAAATTTATTCATTTATTTATTTTTGACATTAATAATTTAATTAACTTAAAAGATTTATATAAGTATTTAGAAATGAATTATATAACAGAAGTATCTTTTGGAAGATATACAAATTACAGATTATTAATTTTTAATCTTTTTTACTTCCATTATTAGCTACCTCTCGGATTTTACAACAATAACATAATTTAATTTACTTTTTAGACATATTTAAATATGAGTCTTAAATAAATTGTTATGATAAATTGTATTAAATAATATTAATTGTATAAAATACAATTTATATTATTTCGAACTAGTTTTTATATTAATTTTCTCATTGTATATGTGATGATATATGTACGCTTAAATCAATCTATCACACATATAATATTATAAAAAATATTGGTTACCGTATTAAGATTGTATAAAATTCTAGATTTTTAAAGAATAGAAGTACCAGAATTGAATAATTCAAAATTAAACAATGTATAAGTGATTTGTATATTTTTATAAAATATTGAACGAAATAATTGTAATGAAGTATATTTAGTTTTGACTATGACAATTTACATTTTTCTTAAGAAATAGCTTCAAAACAAAATTCTTTCAATGGCCCACTAACAGAACAAATAATATAAAAATAATATATACAAAGCCAATTCCTACTTTTATCTCACTAGCTTGCAGAAACGTCCTTTACAAATAAAGTTGAAATTTTCCTCTTACATCTGGCGCCATCTATAATAAGATACACGCAACTTAAATAAAAAAGACCTAAAATTAATTAATTTAATTTACTTAATGAATTAATATTTGAAAAACTGTATTAGCATGTGAACTAATAGCAGGAATTTAAAAAGCCCCAGTCATAACAATTTCGACTATGCTCTCGCACAACACGGCAGACTTAAGCTCTATAAAAGACCTATGCTGCTATGTTCCAACTTTGTCTAGTACAAAACACCCTAATTCTACCTGGCATTTCCAATATCAAATGCGCATCCATCTTCTGAATGGCTTCAGAATATCCCTGATTAAAATCTGAAAACCAATGAAGTTCCCAAAGTCAGGATTTGGTGAATCCTGATAACAGTATACAACGGACTCCAATGTTCTAGTGTCCGGATTATTTCCGCTTGTCAATTCAATTGTTCAGAAGTATCACATATTTTTTTTCTAAATCGAATTGATTCATTGAATTTCACTAAATGGAATTGATCCATTGAATTCTACTGAATGGAATTGGTAATTTGAGAAGTTCTTATTATTATTGATGGAATTGTTTGAGATCGAAATGTACGTAACTTTTTAATAGAGTTATAAACTATTTAAATGTATATTCATATTAGTTTTAACAATATTAAAATTTAACAGCAATACGTTATTAGTAATGATAAATAAAAACAAAACCAGTAAACCGACACCTTCAATATTATGTTTTCAATCAAGGAGCTCATTAATGAAAATATATTAAGCAACTTAACAATATATATTTTCAAAACTAATTTGATTTAATATGTAAAATGTAAAAATTTTAATTCCAACACCTAATGCGGGATCAGTGCTTAAATAAATATTTAGAATATCCGAAGTTTAACAAATAACGATGCAGAAATCTATGTATATATATATTTAATTACAAGCAGTATTTGTCTTATTCATGCAATACGATGATTCTTTGAGGAAAACTAAGGTCTTAAAATTTTTAAATTTTACATTAAATGTATAAGTTGCTAAGAATATACACACAATAAAATATCATTCATAAAACTAAGTTGTTTTGTAATTCGTAATAAAAATCACTTAAAACAAAGAATAATAATTAAGTATATTTTTTAATTGAATTTTGTTTTTAAATCATTTAACTATGTTGAATTAATTTTAGAATCATCTGCAGTTCATTTTTAGAATCCACTGGCTTACGTCTACCTGTTTTCTTAAAAGTACAAATTTTATTTATTTGAACTCTACATTAAAAACATTAATTTTAAGGTTACTGTTGAAATACCAAACGTATAACTCTTAGTAAAACGTATTTTATTAAAAGTTGTAGTATGTATATTAGTTATTAATAATTAAAATATATTGATAATAAATTTTGCAAATTGTGAATATTTTAATTGAAAAAAAAAAACAAATGCAGAATTTGAAATTGAAAGAAAAACAAATGCAAGATTTGAATTTGAAAGGAAAACCAAATGCAGAATTTTAAATTGAATAAAGAATAAATTGAATGAAAATCCTTATTGTACGCTGAAATTTGATGTTATCAATAAATGTTTTTGGTTATTACAGATTTCGAAAGCATAACAAGTTTAGATCTTTTCAGAAATATATAATTTCTTCAATATAATTGCTTAAACGGAATTTATGATTTATGTTTTTTTTTTAAATTTATAATTGGAATGGAAAAGGGCAACTAATATTTTGAATACTGAACTTTCAAAAAATAAAAAATGATGATAGATTTTTTTCCAACAATTTGTAATTTTTTTTGAGGCTTTATGATTACTTCTAGTTAAATTGAAAAGAGACTATTTTAAAATTTTTAATGGCAACAAAAATGTTTATATATATTTTATGACTCAACAGAGACAACTAAAATCATAGGAAAACATTCTACTCAAAGAACAAAAATTTAGTTTTTAATTAAAAACAAATTGCTGTTAATTGCAAATCTCACATTTCAAAAAAATGAAATCCTGTTAGTTACGTTATCTCATTTAAAAGACTTGCTTATCACGTTTTTCACGGAAATCGGCTTAAACTAGAAAACGAATATTTCTTTATAGCAAAGAGTAAATAAATAAAAAATAAATTAATAAAGAAATAAAGAAAAATCAGTAGTATTCGAGGAAGATTTCAGTCCATTTTGGAACTGAGGGTCAATAAATATTCTGGAAAGAGGCAAATATCATTAAATTTTAAAAGGATGAAACGTAACGAAGGGATTTTTATTTCCTGAGTTGTCACCAAATAAGGAAAAAGTAATCCTTAATATCCGCCAGCTTAAAGAATATCAATAAAATTTCTATCATCTTGTTATTCTTTATTGATTTGAGCAAAAACTTCAGCTTGCTTAATTGGATATCTAATTTGGCTCTAAATCTTTAGCAAAGGTCACAACACAAATGCAATGCATTTTAATTACTGGATGCCATAAAAAATTAAAAAAATTTCAAGTACATATAATGGTATAAATTTTTAAACATTAATTAGTGATACTTTTTCCATCACATAGAAATGTTAACTCCTTTTTGGCATTAAAAATCAAATGTAATTAAACTTCAAATGATTTATATTCAACTTCAAAGAAACTAGTCTGCTGATCAGAGAATGTATTGATATTTTTTAATCTTAATTATATCAGACATTTAATTAAAAACTACGTGTTAAGTCCAACTATGCATATCACTTGAAATACTGCAAAAAGATTTCATTCCTCATAAATATAAACTATAACCAAAATTAGTTTTTTTTTTTTATTTCTTATTAGATAGATGTCTCTATATAAAAAGCTTGCAGAAAATAAAAGTAGAAAAATATGATTATTGTTCTTGGAAAAAGTGTTCCAAATTTCATAGCATTCATTATTCGTACGGAAAGAAAATCTTTATGGTAAAATGTTTTTGGCCCATGGCACTTTTTGAGCTTTTTAATATTGAGTTATACATAAATAGTAATGTATATATATATATATATATATATATATATATACAAATACATATTCAAATACTAGAAACCAAAGCAGAAAAGCATAGTTGGTGCCTCGTTTGAAGTATGTGGCTTTGTTGTCTTTTAAGTGGTCTACCTCAATGCATGTAAATTTTCCTTTCAAAATCTGTCCAAAAAGTCAAAAGACCTTCTTATTTTTAGGAAAGATTAAAAACATGACAATGCTCTAATGTTTTAGATCTAGTTTCATTAAAAATTATACAAGCTTTAAAAACATTTCATTCAATGGTTATTATTTTATTGAGAAAAAGGTTACCTTTGTTTATAATATTTAGTTCTGTTGCGGGGATAATCTAAGTGGTTTTTATTTACTTATTTATTATAATAATACAATAATCAACTCTTTTAGAATTTACTTAAGACAATGCTCTAGATCTAGCATGACAATCTCAATGCATAACAATGCTCTGTATCTAGTTTTGTTAAAAATTACACAAGTTTTAAAAGCATTCCATTCGATGTTTATAATTTTATTGAGAAGCAGTTAAATACCTTTGTTTATAATAATCTAGCTTTGTTGCAAGGCGCAATCTAAACCATGTATTATGATATGATTATAAAAATTTTGTACACCCTTTATTATGATTCCCTTAATAATATATTCATCTAAGCAATTAGAGGGATGTTATAAATATGGGTATAAACTACGGAGGATGAATTATTTTGTGGCTTACATATGATGTATAGGTGTCTTAAGATGTGAGAAAAAGAAGAAGAAGCAACGAACTAGAAATAATTAAATTTTAGTGACGATATTTGTTGGTAAACAAAAAAATGCACAGTTTGTCCACATTATATAAACAAACAAAAATGTCATTCATTGGATACAAAGGAGTTTCAATAAGGGATATGTTTTCCTCTGATCGAAAGCAATGCTGCTACGAGGTATGGAATCCATAATAGTATCAATAAGGGACTGGGTCGTTCTCTTTGACTAAATTAGAAGTGAGCTTTCCAATTTCTGATGTGTTTCTGGGGAGATAAGCAACTAGTAACACTTTTCCCTAAGATGTCCCAAACTTGTTCTATTGTTCTTATATATGGAGAATGTGCTGGCCAATCCACTAGAAAAATTTATTTGTCGAATAGGAAATTGATTGGATTGAAATCAATACGAAATTGATTATGGGCAGATCGGTGTGGCCATTGATAGAAATACTAGCCCAGACCATCAATCAGACATATTGATGCACAACTACAAGAGTATTCCGTGTACCATGTTCTTTAGAGATGAGAAGTCCCCTTTTATTAAGTCGTAAGTCAAAGCAGAAAGTTTCTGTTCACAGACCTATGATTCTTGTATCAATGAAACACAAACCATAGGTATGTGAGAATACAAATCCACAATCGGTTTCGAATAGTGTGAGCTGAAACAATGGTACCAGTAGTTCTTTGAAGATGTTGCTTCAAGAAAGTGGCATAAGCCTGTTATAGGCTGTTTTTCTCGCCGCTAGGCCGTTAGTGTTAAATACGATCCTTATTTTTGTTAAATAACGATCCCTAATGATCTTCGACGAACATTTCCAACTTCCAAAACCGATACCATAGTCTGGAAAATGAAACTTTGCGAAACTCCTAATGTTAATGCTACAACGAATTGTGTTTGACTTGCCTCTAAACGACCGATGGCCCTCCAGACTTTTTATTCCTTATATAAAAAGCTTTGTTGTCGACGTCACAGAGGAGCTTTGCCTGCTTTGTAAACGTCCCAATTTTTCTTTTTACCTTCTACTATTTTATTTTTGCTATTAAAATTGTCTATTATATGGTTATTTCATATCGAACTCAAAATATCCATAATTGTTTTGAGCAGTGTATTTGAAACCAAATAATTCCCTACGCAATTGCTGTAGTGTAAAATGTTTGGTTTATTCTAACGATAATCATAACTAATTAGCGTAGTTCTTTTTTAAGCATTTTAGTTATTGAATGATTAAAACTCTAGAGGGTGTAGTCTACTTAGAATCACCTATCCTCTTAGATATTAAATGAAAGAACCCTTTCTAATGAAAAAACAATTTTCATCCTTTAGCACCTTCAGACAGCTCGTTTGTCTTCAGTTTGGTACCAGATCAAGAAAAAAAGCTAAATAAAAATATCTTCAAAAAAAAAAAAAAAAAAAAAAAAAAAAAAAAAAAAAACTTCATATAAATGGGCTATTTTATTGTCTCATTCTATAAAGCATTAAAGGTTTTACAATCATTATATTTTTATATAAAACATTTTGTTTTAATAAATGTTAGTATTTTTTTTTCTTTGAAAAGGCCGGAAATTTTTTGATTGTAAATAAAAAAAAAAATGTAATTGAAATAATTTATATAAATGGCAGCTTACATATATACTTTACAGTTATCATAACACTAACTATTAAAGATATTGTATTGATTTTTTTCTGTTCAAGAAATTTATGTAACAAGTTTAAAAAAATAACATGTAAAATTATTGAAATTATTATAAGAAATAATTATTTACATTAGAATATTTATTTAGTAAAAATTATTTTTAAATACTAAAATTTAAACAAGTTAAAAAAATTTAAATAATTATTTATAAAAAGACATTAATACAGTATCAAACTTGAGGAGACATTTGTAAAGATTTAATTACGATTACAGATTTGCACTTTTTTTTTCGTATAAATACTGCAAATGCAATAACAAAGAAGTACCTGTAAAATATAAAGTTAAATACTGTAAAATGTAATTTGTACAATGAAAGAAAGTAGGGCTTAAAAAAGGAATTAAAACAAATTTGTGGCTAAAATCTTCTTAAGTAAATGTCTAGACGTTACATAATTGAAACTAGAATAACATGACAAAACAATTTCAACCTTTTTTGACATTATCATGAACTTTTCTCAGAATAAATCTAATCTATTAAAAAAGCACCATTATTTGAAATTTTGCAGGAACGGCAGTCTTCAATATCGAATGATTTCAATTTCAGTCAGAGGAGATCAAATGTTTTTTTATTAAAACTTGTACCAACCAATCTAAAACTCTCAATCTGTTGATGGCCAATGACAATGGATATTCAGTGTGGCTTGAGGGAGGGGATATAGGAAATCGTCTCACTTGTTGCACAACTCTTTTAAAGGAGTGACAAATCAATAGTTGTTTTGCCGGGGGCTTTAGAGCAAGAATTATTTAATGCATTGAAATTTTGCTGTTTTTGTCAACTTGATGAATAGAGGACACGGTTTTTGTTTAAGATGTGCTCGCGTCATTAGATTTCAATGTTCGAAGGAAAGTTATTTGAAAGTTAAACAAATATTTTATTGAAGGAAATTCAATGGTCTTCAGGGTATACAAAAACTTTCTGGGTCTTAAATATTGTATTTGAAATATCTTTAGCTTGGGTTACGGAGTTGACCAAAAATATTTACAAACACTGCCTCTGTAATTTTTTGTACCATGATCTTTCCTAATGGATTAAGCAAAATTTCAGAAATAAATTAAACTTGACTAATAAAAAATAATTAATTGACTTTTATTCATATATATATTTATAACTAATTTTTGTATAATACAGTTTTTGCCAACTAAATGTTGTAGTACATGTAGTAACTTAAAAAGACTTTCATGCACTCTACATTAAAACATAAAAAGGCAAATATTATATGCAAATAACAATACCAAGTGAATAACTATTCATGTATTATATATTAGTTTAAGAGAAGTAAAAAAATTACATTTAATAACACAAAATGCTAGATTTGTAATATGTTAATTATTATGTTTGCCTAGTAATTGAATATCTCCTCTAAGGTTCAGGTCAACTTTTTAATTAGCTTTAGTGCTGAGAAAATTTCTTAATGATTATTCGATATGCTGGTAAAGTAATGGATGTCTTTACTACTGATTATATTATTGAAGAATACAACTGAACTGATTCCTCTATATTTAATGTTAAAAAATTAAATAATTCCAAGGATTCGAGAAAAATAGAAAAATATATTGAAAAATATATAAAAAGTTTTTAACTGACTCCTGACTCCGACTTCCGACTCCTTCAAAATATGCTGGACTCCCGACTCTGTCACCACAACTCTGAATTTTTAGATTATGGATACAAATTTGTCAAGGCGAAGATCTAAAAAAAAAAATGTTGATCTGCAAAAAATATGTTGTTGCATTATGTCAATAATTTTTTTAGCATTTGGTCCCATGCTTTATATAACAAATATAAACAAGCAAACTTCAAATGGCTTTTATTTATCGAATTTTTGATATTCAAAAACGAAAATATATGTTCAAAAATATATATTGAAATAATCAGGTATACATATATCAATGCATTACTAAAAAAAATATTTACTCTGTTAAAACCAATTTTAAATTAGAATATATTTTAGACAAATATCTTCTATCTTCTACAAACAAATTACATAGATAAGAATATCGAACATATCTTCTAGAATGCAATAAAAAATAAAACATTCATACAATATTTTTCTAACATTTAATTTTTTTTTCTTTTCCTTTATCAAAATAAAACTAAAATATTCTTTTTCATTAAAATATGAAAACTCGAAGGTCACCAGTTATCTTTTTTAGTAAACTAGACAAATGATATGACAGACCACAGTCTGTACCTCTCTGCTCGGTTTTCTTTTAGTTAAAACTACTAAAGATGCATAACATAATGATGTCCTCCTTATGAAACATAATTTAAAAAGACGTAAAATATTTGCTAGGTAAGATTTATAAAATTCTGCATAATGCACATATTTTGAATGTTTATAGTACTCTACTTAGTAAAGTAAGAAAACTATGTGAAAATCAGAAAAAGTTATTTATATTTTCTTTCGTTACAATAAAATTATTAGTATAGCTTTAGTTCCGTTTTGAAATAAACTTTTAATATGTTATTAAATTATGGTTCTAATTTTTAAAATTCTATTAATTTCTTGTGGAAATTTTAAGTTTGCTTAAAATATTTAGTAAAATGTAGTACATATTTTTCAGTTTTGTTATCGTAAAACATCCATTAAGATTTATATTTTCAATAATTAAATTACATCAGATGCATTATCAACAAAATATTACATATAAAATATTCCAAGGAGATATCATTAAATTTTAAAGAGAAGAAACGTAACGAAGGGATTTTATTTCCTGAGTTGTCATCAAATAGGGAAAAAGTAATCCTTAATATCCGCCAGCTTAGAGAATATCAACAGAATATTCTATCATCTTGATATTCTTTAGGGATTTGAGCAAAACCTTCAGCTCGCATAATTGGATATTTAATTTGGCTATAAGTCTTTAGCAAAGCTCACAACACAAATGCAATGCATTTTAATTACTGGATGCATAAAAAAATCAAGAATAATTTCAAATACATAAAATTTTATGAATCTGTAAACATTAATTAGTGATACCTTTTTCTTCACATAGAAATGTTAACTACTTTTCTGGCATTGAAAATCAAATGTAATTAAACTTCCACAGATTTATATTCAACTTCAAAGAAACTAAGTCTGATGAGCAGAGAATGTATTGATTTTGTTTTTTGAAAATCTTAATTATAATCAGACATTTAATTAAAACTACGTGTTAAGTTCAACTACGCATATGAATTGAAATACTTTAAAAGATTTCATTCGTTACAAATATAGACTATTACCAATATTATTTTTTTTAGTTCTGTAAGATAAATATCTCTGATAAAGAGCATAAATAATAAAAATATAAAAATAAGATTGCAATTTTTAAAAAAAACTATTCCATTTTCATAACGTTGATCCTTCGTGCGGAAAAAAAAAATCGTTACGATAAATGGTTTTTGGTCATTGCATTTTTGAGCTTTAATATTGAGTTATATAAAAATAAAAATATATATAAAAATATATTCAAATAAATATTTAAGTATTCAAATACTAGACACCAAATCAAAATGCACATGCGGTGCCTAGTTTGAAGTATGTGGCTTTGTTTTGTTTTAAGTAGTCTACCTCAATATATGTAAATTTTTTGCTTTCAAAGTCTTTTCAAAAGTCAAAAGACCTTCATATTTTTTAGGAAAGATTAAAATATTTCGATGCTCTAATGATATGGATCTAGTTTCCTTAAAAATTACACAAGTTTTAGAAGTATTTCATTCAATGTTTAATATTTTTATTAACAAATGCCTAAAACTGTCAAATGCCTTTGTTTATAATGCTCTAGCTTTGTTTCAGGGACAATCACTGTTGTTTTTAATTTACTTATTTATTATAGTATTATAAAAAATCGATACTTTTTAGAAATTAGTTATGGCATGTCCTCATCCATGCCAATCTCAATGCATAACAATGCTCTAGATCTAGTTTCATTAAAATTATACCAGTTTTAGAAGCCTTTCATTCAATGTATATTATTTTATTTATAAACAGCTAAATAGCTTTGTTTTATAATACTCTAGCTTTGTAGCAGGGGCAATTTAAACCATTTATTATGATTTATGTATGATGTATTCTAATGGGTGTCGTAAGATGTGTGAAAAGAAGAAGCAACGAACAAGAAATAATTAAATTTTATTGACTATATTTGTCGTTAAACAAAAAAAAAATGCACATTTCGTTCGCATTATATAAACAAACAAAATATGGAATTTCTTGGATATAAATGAGATTCATTAAAGAGTAAGGTTTCCCCTAACCGGAAGCAATGTTGCACACTTACGTGTCATGGAATGAATCAAAGAGGACTGGGGTATTCTCTTCACTCCTTTAGAAGAGAGCTTCCCAATTACTGAATTGTTTCTGGGGGTGATAAGCGACTAGCAACTTTTCCCTAGCATATTCAAACTTGTTCTATTGACTCATGTCTAGATAATATATAGGCCAATCCATTCAAAGGATTCCTTCGTCGAATTGGAAATTGTCCACTAATAGAACACGATAGGACTGATGTTCTCATCCATTAGAATGTATTCATCCCTGACCCTGCAGAGTAAATGACTACAATACGTCTGAGTGTCTCGTCCCTATAGCCATTAGTTCTCTATTCCTGAGTATGTACAGGTAGGTGTGGCCACTGATGGAAATACCATCCCAGACCATCACTCTGCCTCCAACAAATCGGATACTTTCATGCACAACTGCAGGAGTGTTTCGTGTACTAGATTCTTTCCAGATGATGAGCTGTCAAAGGCGGATGTCTTTTGACAGTTCGTACATTAAAACGGGATTCATTTGGGAAGAGCATGTCGCTAAAAACCTCTAATCATCACCTACTTTCTGTAGACAGTAAGAAGCTTCTGTTTCAACGAAACACAAATCATGAATTTGAGTATAAAAACCCACATGGTGGAGTGGGTTTCGTCTAGTTTGAGTCAAAACTAAACTATCACAGCGCTTTGATGATGCTGATTTAAGAAAGTAGTTTCCTAGTGCGATTTTTCTGGCGTTTAGTGTTCAATACCGATCCTCCTTTTTGTATTGTTGCCTGCATACGGTAGTCTAGCGAACATTGACGAATATTTCCAGTTTCCATAAACTGATTCCATAGATTGGAATTCATACTTTGAGAAACTCTAACGTTTCCGCTACAACTTATTGTGTTTGACACGCCTCTAAAAGTCATCTAAGTCGCTAAGTCCTCTTGCTGAGACAATCGTAGGGACTGTTACAGAGCATTCAATGCGTATCAATTCTTTTTAATCTCCTCTTACAGAAAAAATGTTGCAGATCGCTTTTATTAATACCCCTTAATTGTTTTAGTATATTTGAAGGCAAATAATTCCCCTATGCAATCACTGTAGTGTAAAATGTTTAGTTTATTCTAACAATAATCATTACTAATTAGCGTAGTTCTTTTTTTAGCATTTCAGTTAAGCAATGATTAAAAACTCTAGACGACATAATCTGCTTATAATCACTTATTTTATTTGATATTTAAGGAAAACTACTTCTAATAAAAAGCAATTTTCAGACTTTAAGCACTTTCAAATTTCAAACAACTTGTTTGTCGTAAATTTGATACCAGACCAAAAAGAAGTTAAAAAAATCATTTCATTTAAAAAAAAAGAGAAAACTAACATATAAATAGGCTATTTTATTGCCTCATTCTAAAAATCATTAAAAGTTTTAAACGCATTTTATTTTTGAGGTTTAAAAAAATTTTTAACAATATTAGTGATTGTTTTTAAGGGCTCGGGAGTTTTTTGACTTTAAATAAATAAAAGAAATTTTTACTGAAATAATTTAAATAAATTGCTGCTTTAATTTTTCTCATTGAACGTATAAAATTATCAAAATACTAGCCATAAAAACTATTTGTTGTGAATATTATTTTTTATGTTCTGGAAATTTGTGTAACAAGTGTAATAGTGTTATCAGGTGAAAGTATTGAATTTATTATAAGAAATAATTATTTATATTAAAGTATTTATTTAATAAAAATTATCTTTTAAATACTGTAATTTTAATAAGTTAAAAAATTTTTTAATACTTATTTATAAAAAAAAATTAATACAATATCTAACTTGAGGGGGTTATTTGTGAAGATTTAATTAAGATTAAAGATTTTAACTTTTAATTTTCGTTAAATACCGCAGCTGCAATAACAAAGAAGAGCCCATAAAATTTAAAGATAAATATTGAAAAATGTAAATTGCAGTGAAAGAATGTAGGGCTTAAAAAAAAGTAGTAAAAATAAATTTACGTCTTCTTAAGTAGATGTCTAGACAAATAATCGAAACTAGAATAACATGGCAAAACAATTTCAACCTCCTGAAATTATCATGAACTTTTCTTAGAATAAATCTAATCTATTAAAAAAGTACCCTTATTTGAAATTTTCCAGTAGCGGCAGTTCTCCAATATCGAATGATTTTAATTTCAGTCAGAGGAGATCAAACGTTTTTTAATTAAAACTTGTACCAACCAATCTTAAACTCTCAATCTGTTGATGGCCAATGACAATGGATATTCAGTATGGCTTGAGAGAGGGGATATAGGAAATCGTTTTACTTGTTGTGCAACTCTTTTAAAGAAGAAACAAATCAATAGTTGTCTTGCCGGGGGCTTTAGTACATGAATGATTTATTGCATTGAAATTCTGCAGTTTTTGTCTACTTGATGAATAGAGGACATAGTTGGTTGTTGAAGATGTGCTCAGGTCATTAGAATTCATTGTTCCGAAGGAAAACTATTTGAAAGTTAAACAAATATTTTATTGAAGGAAATTCAATGGTCTTCAGGGTATATAAAAACTTGACGAGTCTTAAATATTCTTTTTGAAAATATCTTTAACATTGGTAAGGATTCGGCTAAATCCTGTCTTTGTAATTTTATGTAAAATGATGTTTAGTAATAAAATCATCTGAATTTAGGGCAATAAATTCAATGAGTTTTAATGATATATATGACTCAGATATCTACAATGAAGTTTTTGCACAGTAAAGTTTTTCAACTTAAAATTACAGTGTCTTCAGTAGCTTAAATGATATTCATGTACTCTAAATTTGTTAACTAAAAAGCATATATATTATACACAAATTACAATATTAAGAAGTTTTATATAGCATTTTAAGAAAAACAAAAATATTGCATTTTAAGCGCAAAAATTCTAGAGTGGTAATGCTTTAAATCTTATGTTTTCCTAATAATAAAATATCTTCTATAAAGTCTTTCTTTATATATCTTTTATATATCTTCTATAAGACATATTTCACCTCTGAACCAAGAATGTTTTTATTAGTCACAGTGCTGAGAAAAGTCTCTTAAAAATTATTTGGTATACTGTTAAATTAGTCACTGTCTTTACTAATGGTTGTATTATGGTAGGATACAACTGAATTGATTTCTTAATATTTAATGATAGGGAAATAATTAATTCCAAGAATTTTGGAAAAATAAAAATTATATTAATAAAAGCGATTTCAACAGAAACAACTTACCTGACTCAAACTTCGGACTCCTTCAAAAAATGCTGGACTCTCGACTCCGATTTTTCAGCCCTGAACTTCTTAGATTATGAATACCATGTCTATCAAAGTGAAGATCTAATTCACTTTTAACTTGATTTAAACAAATAAATGTTGCATTATAGCTTTGTATTAAGTCGATAAAGGTTTTATTATTTGGTTCTATGTTTGTATAACAAATATAAAAATTTAAGCTTCAAATGATTTTTATTTATCTAATTTTTTATATTCAAAATGAAAATATCTGTTCAAAAATATGTATTGATCCAATCAGACATGCGTATATTAATGCATTATTAAAAAAAATATTTACTTTGTTAAACCAACTTTAAAATGGAATATACACTCCACTGCAATCTGACCACTTTGACACTACAATCTGACAGCTGTGACTTGCTTGATCTCGCTTAAATCGTGCAATAGTCGTATAACCCACACCCACCTGCACTACGTCAACAGGACCAACAGTATTTGCTCGGACATAGTAAAAATCCATTTGCGGTATAGCCACATTTTACAGAACATTGAATTAAATGTTTAGCTGAATAATAAAATTAAAGTTGTCAGCATTTTATTGGACTAGCGTTAGGTCAAGTAAACTAGCAAATACAATTTTAGAAATAGTTCTATATATATTATAATAGGCCAAATCTGGTCTATAAATTTACTGAAAATTAAATCAACTGTAATTAAATGTGTTTTATTTTGCTGCATTATAATAATTATTCGTTAAAAAAAAAGAGCTTATAGTTTTAATTATATAAAAAACGTATTATTAAGGCAGCTAAAAATTTTGAAGACAATAAAAACTTTTCCTTAATGTCTCTGTATAGTTCCAGATATTATGTAACGGAGTATTAATATTCCATTGTAAATATTAAATTCTTCCGATGCTATTCTTAAAAAGTAAGTCTACTACTTCTGATACAGTTAAAAAATATTTTTTCAATCTACAAAATTTAAAATTTATTCTTTTATTTATTTTTGACATCACTAATATAATTCGTTTAAAAATTATATAAAAATATTTAGGATATAGAATTATGTAAAAGAGGTACCATTTGGGAGATTTAACAATTATAGATTATTTATGTTTATTCTTTTTGCTTCCATTATTTGCTACCTCTGATTTCTCAATAATAATAACAGACTTTAATTTACTTCTAAGGCATATTTAATTATGAGTCTTATATAAATTTTATGTTTAATTATAGTAAATAATATTATTGGTATAAGGTACAATTAATATTATTTCAACTTACTATTTATATTAATTTTAAATTGAGTAAGCGATAATGTGTGTACTTTGTTTTATTTGTATATTATTATAAAAAAAAAAAAGTTAACAAAATTACTGTAATAAGGTATATTTAATTTTTCCTGCGTCACTTTACATTTTTTCTTAAGAAATAGTTTCAAAAACAAAATTCTTTCAATAACTCTTGTCCACCAACAGAAAAAAAAGCCAGTCATAACAATTTCGGCTAAGCTCTCTCACAACATGGCAGTCTTAAGCTCTATTAAAGACCCCTCCTGCTACATTTCCATGTTGTCTAGTACAAAAACATCCTAATTCTACCTGGCAGTTCCAATATCAAATGAGTCTATCTTCTGAATAGCTTCTGAATATCCCTGATTAAATTCTGAAAACCAGTGAAGTTCCCAAAGTCAGGATTTATTGTATCCTGATAACAGTATGCAACGGATTCCAATGTTCTAGTGTCCGAATTATTTCCGCTTGCCGATTCAATTGTTCAGATGTGCCACATAATTTTTTTCTAAAAGTAATTGATCCATTGAATTTCACTAAACGGAATTGATCCATTGAATTCTACTGAATGGAACTGGTCCTTTGATACATTCTTTTTTATGTTTGATGGAATTGTTTGCAATCGAAATGTTTCGTAACTTTTTAATAGAATTATAAACTATTTAAAATTATATTCATGTTAGTTTAAAATAATTAATAAAATTTAACGCAATTTTTAAGATCATTAAATTTTTAGATGAATTACCATATATTTTTCTGAAAATGTTCTGTAATAATTAGGAATAATACACATTCATATAATTTAAAAAAAAAAAAAATGAATTTCAAACAGTCTTACTAATAAAACGTTAATTTATTAGATGTAATAATAAATAAAGAGAAAACCAATAAACAAAAAACGTCAATATTATGTTTTGAATTTAATAAAAATTTCAATCAAAGAGTTGACTAATAAAAAGATATAAAGCAATTTAACAATATATATTGTAAGAACTAATTTTGATTTTAAAAATTTAAAAATGTAAAAAATTTAAATAATAAATATTTAATATTAATAACAGACTTTAATTTATTTCTAAGATATATTTAATTATGAGTTTCAAGTAAATTTTTTTGTTAAATAATATTAATTATATAAGTTACAATTAATATTATTTCGACTTAGAATTTATATTAATTTGTAAATTTAGTAAGTGATAATGTATGTCCTTTGTTTGCTTTGTATATTATTATAAACAAATTAAACAAAATAATTGCAATAAAGTATATTTAATTTTTCCTACGACACTTTACATTTTTAATAACAAATATTTCCAAAACAAAATTCTTTCAATAACTCTTGTCCACCAACAGAAAAAAATTCCAGTCATAACAATTTGGGCTAAGCTCTCTCACATGGCAAACTTAAGCTCTATAAAAGACCCCCCTCCTGTTACGTTACAATTTTGTCTAGTACAAAACATCCTAATTCTACCTGGCATTTCCAATATCAAATGCGCATCTATCTCAGAATAGCTCCAGAATATCCCTGATTAAAATCTGAAAATCGATGAAGTTCCCAGAATCAGAATTTGTTGTATCCTGATAACAGTATGCAACGGATTGCAATGTTCTAGTGTCAAGTAAAATGTTTTATTAAATAATATCATTTGTATAAGGTACAATTATTATCATTTCCACTAAGTGTTCAAGTAAATTTATAAATTAAGTAAGAAATAGGATGTGCACTTTGTTTGGTTTGTATATAATTTTTAAAAAAAAAAGGAAATTATTGTAATGAAGTATTTTTAATCTTCCCTACGTCGTTTTTCATTTTCTTAAGAAATCGCTTCAAAGCAAAAATTCTTTCAATAACTCCTGTCCATCTTTAGAAAAAAACCCAGTCATAACAATTTAGGCTAAGCTCTCGGCCAACATGACAGACTTAAGCTCTAGAAAAGACCCCTCCTGTTATGTTCCAACTTTGTCTATCACAAAACACCCTAATTCTACCTGGCAGTTCCAATATCAAATGAGCCTCTATCTTCTGAATAGCTTCAGAATATCCCTGATTAAAATCTGAAACTCAATGAAGTTCCCAAAGCCAGGATTTGTTGAATCCTGATAACAGTATGCAAATGATTCCAATGTTCTAGTGTCCGAATTATTTCCGCTTGTCAGTTCTATTGTTCAGATGTGTCACATATTTTTTTTTTTTTTCTAAATGGAATTGATCCATTGAATTTCCTAAATGGAATTGAACCATTAAATTCTACTGAATAGAACTGGCCCTTTGATACATTCTTATTATTTTTGATACAATTGTTTGAGATAGAAATGTTTCGTAATTTTTAATAGAATTATGAACTATTTAAAATTATATTCCTGTTAGTTTTAATGATATTAAAATTTAATAGCAAAGCTTAATTTTTTTGGATCAATTATCATAGACTTTTCTGAAAATATTCAGAAATAATTAGGAATAAATACTTATTTTAGAATAGTTTCAGTAGGCATTTTATCATTATATTCTGTATTAATTATGCTTTCATAAAAATTTTAGGAAACTATATTTTAATCAATCTTACTAAGAATGAAGGAAGATTAATTTATTTAATAGTATTATTAGTAATAATAAATAAAATGAAAACCAATACACAGAAATCTTGAATATTGTGTTTTCAATTTATTCAACATTTAATAGAGGATCTAATTATTGAAAATCAATTAAGCCAGCATTACTAAGATAGCTCTGAAGAAAAGTTCTTAAATTTTTTAATTTTTACATTAAAGGTAAAAGTTTCCAAAATTATACAAACAACAAAAATAGCATTTATAAAATTAGGTTGTTTTGCAATTCGTAAGAATATTCTCTTAAGGAAATAAAGAAAAATAATTTTAAAAACTTTTTTTATAGATCTTTTAACATTTTGATAACGAACTTTCAGAAGATAAACATGGTCATATACTTCTCTCCATACAGAAGAAATGCTGCAGATATCCTTTCATTATTCATAAAGAAAACTTGCCTTTAGACGTTACAGACACAATTTGCTGCTTCATAAAATTCACAATCTTTCGTTTTCACTTCTTTTACTTCATTTTTGCTAATGAAGCTCTATTATTTTTTATTTCATACCGAACAGAAAATATCTCCTAATTGTTTTGAGAAGTATATTTGAAATCAAATTGGTCACTACGCAATCACTAAAGTGTAAAATTGTTTGGTTTATTTTAACGATAATCATCTCTAATTAGAGTAGTTCTTTTTTCAGCATTTTAGTTAAGCAATGATTAAAAATGCTAGACGGTTTAATCTGCTTATAATCATTTATCTTCTTCGATATTAAATGAAAGAACTATTTCAAATAAAAAACAATTTCCAGCCTTTTGGCATTTTCAATTTTCAAACTGGTTGTTAGTCTTCAATTTGGTACCAGACCAAAAAAGAATTTAAACAAAAATCTCTTAATTAAAAAAAAAAAAAAAAAACTAAATATAAATAAGCTATTGTATTGTCTCATTCTAAAATTCATTAAATGTTTTTATGAGCATTATATTTTTCGAGGTTTAAAACATTTTTAACAATTTGATGATGATGATTTGATGATTTAACAATTTTTTTTTTAATGATTGTTTTTGAAGGACGAGAAATTTGTGATTTTAAATAAATACAAGAAATTTTTTAATTGAAGTAATTTAAAGAAATTGCAAACTTCAATTTTCTCATTCGTTGTATAAAATTATCTAAATATTGGCCTTTAAAACTATTTGGAATATTTTTTTCTGCTGAAAAAATTTATATAACAAGTGTAATATAATAGCATTATCATGTAGAAGTGTTGAATTTATTATAATAAATAATTATTTACATTAAAATATTTATTTAATAAAAATTATTTTTAAATACTATAATTTTAACAAATTTCGAAAATTTTAATAATTATTTATAAATATCTAATACAATATCTAACTTGAGGACTATTTGTAAAGTTTTTTAATTAAGATTACAAGATTTGTTGTTTTCATATAAGCACTACAACTGCAATAACTAAGAAGAACACAAAAAATAAAAACTTAAATACTGAAAAATGTGATTTTTACAGTGAAACAATGTAGGATGTTAGAAAAGTAGTTATAACAAATTTACGGCTCTAAGTAGATCTCTAGACAAATAATTGAAAATAGAATAACATGACAAAACAATTTCAATCTTGTGACATTATCATAAACTTTTTTAAAATAAATCTATTCTATTAAAAAAAAAATTATCATTATTTGAAATTTTCCAGTAGTGGCAGTCTCCAATGTCGAATGATTTCAATTTCAGTCAGAGGAGATCAAATGTTTTTTTAATTAAAACTTGTTCCAACCAATCTGAAACTGTCAATCTTTTGATAGCCAATGACAATGGATATTCAGTATTGAGGGGAGGGGATATAGGAAATCGTTTTACTTGTTGTACAATTCTTTTAAAGGAGAGAAAAACAATAGCTGTTATGCCCGGGGTTCGAGTACATGAATTATTTAATGTATTGAAATTTTGCAGTTTTTGTCAACTTGATGAATAGAGGGCCTGGTTGTTTGTTTAAGATGTGTTCCTGGAATTAGAATTCAATGTTCCGAAGGAAAATTATTTGAAAGTGAAACAAATACTTTATTTAAGGGAATTCACTGATCTTCAGGATATATAAAAACTCTCTGAGCCTTAAATATTCTTTTTGAAAGTATTTTTAGCAATGTTAAGGAGTGGACTAAATCATGTTTCTGTAATAGTATGTAACATGCTGTTTACTAATGTAATCATCAAAATTTAAGAAATAAATTCAATGAATTTTATTGATATATATGATTCAGATATCTACAATTTTGCATAGTAAAAGTTTTTTTTTTTTCAACCTAAAGTTGTAGTATTAATCATAGCAAATTATAATACCAGATTAGCATGTACTAATGTATTATATATTAGTTTAAAAATAACAAATATATTACATTTTAAGCACAAAATTTTTAGAACTGTAATGTATTAAATCTTTTTTTCTAATAATAAAAATAGCTTCACTAATATCATCTTTTATCGTTGACCCAAGATAACTTTTTATTAGCGTCGATGTTGAGAAAAAGTTACTCAGAATTATTTGGTATGATGCTAAAGCTGTCATTGCCTTTACTGTTAAAGCAATCACTGTCAAAGTATTGGTTGTACAATTATAGGATATAACTGACTTGATTCCTAAACATGTAATGTTAACAAATTCATTAATTCCTATAATTCTGGAAAAATAAAAATTATATTGATAAAAACAGTTTTAAAAATTTCTGACACCGACTTGCGACTTACTCAAAATTGCTGGACCCCAACTGCGGGTCTCCAACCGTGATTTTTTTAGATTATGAATGTCATATCTGTAAGGCCAAAGATATATACACACTCTATAAGGATCTATATACACAATACAAATATCTATATACACATAGGCACTGATCAATCTGAACAAAAACAATTTGTTACATTATAGCAGTGCATTAAATCAATAAGGGTTTTATTATTTGGTCTTATGTTTGTATAACAAATAAAAAAAGCAAGATTCGAATGTCTTTTATTTATCGAATTTTTGATAAAAAAATGAAATATGTGTTCAAAAATATGTATTGATCCAATCAGGTATACATATATTAATGCATTATAAAAAAATATATATATTTACTTTGTTAAAATCAAATTTAAAATGGAATATATTTTTGACAAATATTTTGTAAACACTAACAAGTTACATAGATAAGAATATTGCATCCAAGCCAGCATATTATTGCCAAAAAACAGATCTTCCAGAGTGCAATAAAATATAAAACATGGATCTTTAGCGGTTTTCTTCTTTGTAGCCATGTTAAATAGGTGATACCTAAAAACATGTTTTGTTTTATAACAATAAATGCAGCAAAAAAAAAAAAAAAATTGTAAAAACTTATTGGATTGTTGCCAAAAATACCTATCAGACCTGCAGCTGGTTGAAAGATATAGCACCGAAATTTCAGATTGCTGCACCAAGTATGTACTATCATCGCCCGTGAGAGGTTTTTCGACACATCAAACATTGCGATGGACAAGCTGTGACTTTCTTGATCTCGCTTAAATTGTGCAATAGTTGTATAACCTACACCCTACATCAACAGGACCAACATTTCTTGGCCGCACTTAGTGAAAATCGACTTGCGGTATGGCCACATTAGCCGCATTTACAGACGATTGAGTTAATAGGTTGGCTGAATAAAACTAAAGTTGTCAGCATTTTTATTGGACTAGCGTTAGGTCAAGTAAACTAACAAAGATAATTGTAGAAATAGTTCAAGATTATAATAGACCAAGTCTGGTCTGCAAATTTAATAAACATTAAATCAACCGTAATTAAATATATTTTTATTATGCATTATAATAATTATTCATTAAAAAAGGGCATATAGCATTAATTATATGAAAAGTGTTTTATTTAGGCAGCTAAAAATTTCGCAGACAATAAAAAAATTTTCTTGATGTAACTGTATTTTTCCAGATATTATGTAATAAAGTATTAATATTCAATAGTAAATATCAAATGCTTCTGATGCTATTCATAAAAAAAAAAAGACTACTACTCCTGATACACTTAAAAAATAGTTTTTCAGTCTATAAAGTTTAAAATCTATTCACTTATTTATTTTTTGAAATTTCTAATATAATTCGCTTAAAAATTATATAAAACTATTAAGGATATGAATTATATAAAGAGGTTGGAAGATTCATCAATTACAGATTTTTTTATTTTTACTCTTTTTGCTTCCATTATTCACTACCTCTCTGAGTTTACAACAATAACATACTTTAATTTACTTTTTAGACCTATTTAATTATGAGTCTTAAATAAATTATCATGTTAAATTGTATTAAATAATATAAATTGCATGATATACAATTTATATTATTGTACTAATATTATATTCATTTATATAATTTGTAAGTATTAACTTGTATTTATATTGTTTTTTATTCATAAATATTAACATATGTTTATTTGTTTTTATATTATTTTTAAATTGTATATGTGATGATATATGTATGCTTAAATTAATCTATAACACAGTTAATATTACAAAAATATTGTTACCTTATTAAATTGTATTAAAAATTCTAGATGTTTTTAAATACTAGAATTATCAGAATTAAATAATTTTGTAATTAAACAATATTAGTGCTTCGTATATTTTAATAACAAATTGAAAGAAATAATTGTAATAAGGTATATTTAATTTTTCAGTTGACACTTTACATTTTTCTAAAGAAATAGTTTCAAAACAAAATCCTTTCAATAACTCTTGTCCACCAACAGAAAAAAAGCCCAGTCATAACAATTTAGGCTAAGCCCTCGCCCAACATGGCAGACTTAAGCTCTAGAAAAGACCCTCCTGTTACGTTCCAACTTTGTCTAGTACAAAACCCCATATTTCTACCTGGCAGTTCCAATATCAAATGCATCCATCTTCTGAATAGCTTCAGAATATCCCTGATTAAAATCTCAAAACCATTGAAGTTCCCCAAAGTCAGGATCTGTTGAATCCTGGTAACAGTATACAACGGAATCCAATGTTCTAGCGTCCAATTTATTTCCGCTTGTCAATTCAATTGTTCACATGTGTCACATAATTTTTCTGAACAGAATTGAACCATTGAATTTCACTAAATGGAATTGATCCATCGAATTCTACTGAATGGAACTGGTCTTTGATACATTCTTCTTGTTTTTGATGGAATTCTTTAGGGTCAAAATGTTTCGTAATTTTTAATAGAATTATGAACTATTTAAAAGTATATCCATGTTAGTTTGATTAATTATAAAATTTAATATATCTGTAAATTTGTTACATCTATCATCATATAACTTTTCAGTAAATAATTCTGAAATAAGTAGCAATAATAAGAATTAATCGCTTCATATAATTTAAAAAAAAAAATAAACTATTTAAACTAATAGAACATTAATTTATTAAATGTAATAATAAATAAATGGCGTAATAATAAATAGAAAACCAAACAATAAACAAAAAACGTCAATATGTTTTCGATTTAATAAAAATTTCTGTCAAAGAGTAAAATTTATTAAATGATTTAGAATCCTAGTCCAGTAGAAATCAAAATCGTAAACTGTCCTCCCCTCATTCAACAGTTGCCTCACAGAGGCACCAATACAATCGATGAGATAAACGCGATGGCCGAACAATGACAAATGGTATATGTCTTCTCGTCTCCATTGAAGGTCAAAAGGGTGGCCAGTCAGTCTAGCTAAAGCCGTTTGATCAGGTCTAGAACAGGAGCACTGCAAGGACATACCAGGATATTCAGCCGCGTACCATGCATGAATTGGTGGCGACCTCCAAAGGTATTCACTCTGGCTAAAAGTTATGGTATGAACCTCTGAAGCTAACAGATTGGATGAAAAAGCTTTTTGGGAAGTTCGCAACCTTCCTAGCGAGCAGATCAGCAATTTCATTTCCATAAGCCCACATGGGAAGGAATCCACTTGCAAGAACACCGATCTGATCTGGTCCAAAACAGCTAGTTTAGAAACGACATCAGCCCCAATTTGTCCAAGATGCTTGGCCAATTTGAGCTCTTACTATAAAATCAGGTACTTTAAAAAAGTTAATTAAATAAATTTAAAAATCTAAAGTCTCCTGAAACATTTTACAAAAATCAGATTTTCCATCAGTGTAAATAATAGGCCGAGGAGAAATATTTTGAATGATCTCGAGAGCCAAGAGAATCTTTCTCCAAAAACAAAATTGTTCTTCGTGTTTTATAAATTTCACTTTTTAAGTCTTCATTAAAAGTTAAATTTAAAAACAGTAGTAGGTGTCAGTAGGCTTAAAAAGGAAACTGGGCTCGACTTCAATATGTGCCAATCCGCTTCCAGCTTTCGAAACGGGCTCTCCTTTTTATCTTTGGTTATTCCCAGTTTTAAAAAATGATCTGTTATAAGACTTAAAACTATTTTTTATCGCTTTGCAACGTACTTCGCCATATTAATTTCTCTTCTCAAGAGTTAAATATAAAACATATATATTTTGAGAACTAATACGCTTTAAAATATAAATGTAAAAAATGTAAATATTAAATAGAAAATATTAATAGCATATTTTAATTTATCTCTAAGATATTTAATTTGAGTATTAAATGCATTGTTTGTTAAATAATATTATTTTTTAAGGTAAATTAATATTATTTAACTTGATTCATATTAATTTGTAAATTAAATGAGTGAAACATGTTCTTTGTTTGATTTTGCATATTATTAGCAAATTGAACGAAATAATTGTAATAAACTATTTGAAATTTTTCCTACGACACTTTACAGTTTTCTTAAGAAATAGTTTAAAAACAAATTTCTTTAACTCTTGTTCACCGACAGAAAAAGCCCAGTCATAACAATTTCAGCTAAGCTCTCGCACAACACGGCAGACTTAAGCTCTATGAAAGACCCCTCCTGCTATGTTCAAAATTTGTCTAGTACAAAACACCATAATTCTAACTGGCAGTTCCAATATCAAATGCGCTTCTGTCTTCTGAATAACTTAAGATTATCCCTGATTAAAATCTAGAAACAAATAAAAGTTCACAAAGTCAGGATTTGTTGTTACCTAATAACAGTATCAGAGAATTCCAATGTTCTGGTGTCCAAAATATTTCTGCTTGTATATTCAATTAATCAGATGTGTCCATCGTAATTTCTTTCTAAACGGAATTGTTCACATTATATAAACAAACAAAAATGTGTTTTCTTGGATACTAAAAGAATTTCAATAAAGGGTCTTAGGAGTTTCATAATAAGGAGTTTCAATAAGGACATCCCATGACCGGAAGAAATGTGGCAATTGTACGGCCAATGAGAGACTGGGAAATTCACTTTAACTCACTTGAAGAGAACTTCCCAATTAATGATTTTTCCTGAGGTGATCATCGACTAGTAACACTTTTTCCCTCCAGTGGTGCCAAATCATGTTAATGTCGCCCATTTGGGGGATATGCTGGCCAATCCATTCGAAGAATTTCTTCTTCGAATAAGAAAAGGTCCATGCGCGATCGTGACTGGAAATATCATACATGAGAATGAATTCATCCATGATTGCTACAAAGTAAATGATTACAATTAGGGATTGCAATATACCGGGATACCGAATACCGGTATTTTGAGCCATTTGCACAATTTTGTGATACCATGGTATTTTCAAGTTTAAATACCGTTTTTTCGGTATTTACTAGGTCCCGGTTTAGAATTCTTAACTGTGAAAGAATTCTCACCTGTCTTCTTTCTGAAAACTGCTAAATTCTTATCTGTGAAACAAGGTTGTAGTTAGAAGAAAGTGTGTAATATTTCGATAGTTTTTAATAATGCAAGTTTAAAACAAATTTGTGATGTTGTCACAATTATAAAATCCATGTTCGTGTGAGTAACGGGTATTTCGATAGCTGCCATGGATGTTTGAGTGGTTCGGATGTTCCATTTTAAACTTCAATTCCCCCGGTCTATCCATTGATCGTATTGTGTGGGGCATTGTTACATCCGTGGCTTATCTTGAGCCATTTTTGTAATACCTGGGTATTCAAAGTTTAAATACGTTTTGCAGAGCTTTTTCAAAATAAATTTTTCTTAGAAAGATTTATTATTGTATTTGCATAACATATTTTTAGAGTTCAAAATACTTTTTCAGATTGAAAAGGAAATGAAAAATTAGAATTGGCTATAACTAAAAAACTTTCAACAAACCAAAATACAACACAGAAATCAGCTATATCCAAAACAATTCGACGAGAAATAGATTTATTTGAAGATTAGGGATTTAGAGGTAAATACTTGGAAAAAGTATATCGCTCATTGCTAACAGTACCACCAACTAACGTAGATGCTGAAAGAGCGTTTTCGATAGCTGGAATTTTTTGGACAAAATTACGTTACAGGTTTAAGGGTAGTACAATTGATGCATTATGTTTTTTTAAGATCACATTTCAAAAATTTGTAATAGTACCACAGACTGAAAAGTGATATTTACACTCTTTTGTGATTTAAATAAATATGATGTTCCTTTACTTTTGTACAAGCATTATATCTTTTAGGGTACAAAACATTTTTTAAAATAAATGTTAGTGATCTTTTTAAGGGTTGGGACTTTTGACTATATATAAATAAAATAAGTTTTTATTTAAAATAAATTAAGTAGATTGCAACTTTAATTTTCTCTTTCGAATTACCAAAACATTAAACATTCAAAACCATTGTAATAATTTTTTCCGGTTTAAGAAATTTATACGAAAAGACTAAAAGGGTTATCATATGAAAGTATTGAATCTATTATAAGAAATAATTATTTACATTAAAATATTTATTTAGTAAAAACAATCTTTAAGTACTATAATTTTAACAAGTTTCAAAATTTTTATTAATTATTCATAAACGACATTAATACAATATCTAACTTGGGGGTTTTAGTAAAGATTTAATTAAAAATATAGATTTTATCTTCTTTGTTTTCGTATAAAAACTGTAGGTGCAATAAATACAAAGAACACATAAAACATAAAATAAAATCCTGAAAAATTTAATTTGTACAGTGAAGGAATGCAGGACTTAAAAGGTAGTTACAACAATTTTATGACTCTAAGCTTCCTTAAGCAAATGTCTAGATGTTAAATAATTGAAACTAGAACAGCATGACAAAACAATTTCAACCTTCTGAGATTATCATGAACTTTTCTTAGAATAAACCTAATCTATTAAAAAAGTACCATTATTTGAAATGCTCCAGTAGTGGCATTCTCAATATCGAATGATTTCGATTTCAGTCAGAGAAGATCAAATGTTTTTTAATTAAAATTTGTAGCAACCAATCTAAAACTCTCAGTCTGTTGATAGCCAATGGCAATGGATATTCAGTATGGCTGGAGGAAGGGGATGCAGGAAATCATTTTACTTGTTGTACAACTCTTTTAAAAAGGAGAGACAAATCAATAGTCGTTTTGCCGTGGGCTTTAGTAGCATGAATTATTTAATGCATTGAAATTTTGCAGTTTTTGTCAACTTGATGAATAGAGGACAAGGTTGTTTATTTAAGATGTGTCCGTGTCATTAGAATTCAATGTTTCGAAGGAAAGTTATTTGAAAGTGAAACAAACATTTTATTTAAGGAAAATTCGATTATCTTCAAACAGTATAAACTTTTTTCAGCTTTAAATATTCATTTTAAAAGTATCTTGATCAGGAGTAAGGAATTAGCCAAACATATCCACAAATCATGTCTCTTTAATTTTATATGACATGATCTTTACTAAAGCACTCAGCAGAATTTATGAAATAAATTCAAAGACTTTCATTAATATATATGAATTAGATATCTACAAAAGAAGTTTATGCATAATTTGTTTTTTCAACTTAAAGTTGTAGCACATGCAGTAACTTAAAAAACATTCATGTGCTCTGAATTTGTTAACAAAATGCATGCTGCATACACAAATTACAATACGAATTTAAACTAATAAACCACAAATTAAAATTACAATTGAGCAAGTACTAAGTACTATATAATAGTTTAAGAAAGGTGAGAAATAAATAAAATACATTTTAAGCACAAAAATATTAGATTTGTAAGATGTTAAATTTATTTTTTTCTAATAATTGAATAGTTTTTATGATCATCTTTCATCTTGATCCGAGATAGCTTTAATTAACCTTAGTAAGAGAAAGGTTTCTTAAGAAATATCTGGTATGCTGCTAAAGCAGTGACTGACTTTACTAGTGGGGTATTATTGAAGGATGCAACTGAATTGGTTCCTTAACATTTAATGTTAAGAAATTCATTAATTCCGAACATTCTGGAAAATAAAAATTATATTGATAAAAATCGTTTTAACAGACTCCTGACTCCGACTTCCAAATCCTACGAAATTTACTCCCGACTCCATACCTCTAATCTTTTTAGATTATCAATACCATATATGTCAAGGCGAATATTTATATACAATGCAACTTTATATTAACAAAAAAAATGTTGCATTAAGTCAATAAGTGTTTTAACATTTAGTCGCATGCTTGTATAACAAACATAAACAAGCAAGCTTCAAATGGATTTTATTTCTCGAATTTTTGTTATTCAAAATGAAAATATTTGTTCAAAAATATGTATTGCTTCAATCAGGTTTACGAATAATAATAATGCAATATTTAAAGAAATATTTACTTTGTTAAATCCTTCTGAATCGAAAGTTGTATAATTCTTATGAACGCGGTTTTAAAATAAAAATGGATTTTGGATTTTGTATATAATCAGGAATGAATCACTAAAGGCTCAGCGATGAGACTCTCAGACATATTGTAGTCATTTACTCTGTAGCAATCAGCGAGTAATTCATTCTCATGGATGACAACGCCAGTCCACATCATCCTCAGCTAGTGGACAATTTGGTAATTTCCTATTTGGTGCCTAAAACAAAGATACAGTATTATAAACAAAGGTATTTAATTATTTCTCAATAACAAAAAATAAACATTGTACACATTCTAAGACTTGTATAATTTTCCATATAACATTTAGAGCATTGTCTATTTTTAATCTTTCGTAAAATTATGAAAGTCTTAGGACTTTTTAAAGCAAAAAATTTACATATGTTGAGGGTGGACCACTTAAAAAAAAATCATAAAACCACATACTTCAAACGAGTCACCGTATGTGCTTTTCAGCTTTGATATCAAGTATTTGAGTATTGAATAATTATTTGAATATATATTTTTATATATAAAGCTAAAAAAAACCACGAATTAAAAACATTTTTTTCTATATATTTTTTTCCGCAAGAACGACGAATGCTATGTATTTTGAAACAGTTTTGAAGAAATATAAATATTATTTTCTGCTTTAATTTTCTGTTTCAGAGACATCTAACTTCTCTAAAAACTCAAATAAAATTTAATTTCGGTTATAGACTATATTTATAAGGAGTGAAATCTTTTCAGTATTTCAAATGATATGCATAGTTGAACTTAGCTCGTAGTTTTAATAAAATATCTTTATAATTAAGACTTTCAGAAGAAAAAAACAATACATTTCTCTGCTCATCAGATTAGTTTCTTTGTCGTTGAATGTAAATCTGTGTAAGTTTAATTACATTTGATTTTCAATGCCAGAAAAGATGTTAATATTTCTATATGAAAAAAAGGTATCACTAATTAATGTTTAAAATTTTTATAATTTTATGCACATGAAATTATTTTGATTTTTTTTATGCATCCAGTAATTAAAATGCATTGCATTTGTGTTGTGACCTTTGCTAAAGATTTTTAGCCAAATTAAATATCCAATTAAGCAAGCTGAAGGTTTTGCTCAAATCCCTAAAAAGAATATCAAGATGACAGAATATTCTGTTGATATTCTTTAAGCTGGCGGATATTAAGGATTACTTTTTCCTATTTGGTGACAACTCAGGAAATTAAAATCCCTTCGTTACGTTTCTTCCCTTTAAAATTAAATGATATCTGCCTCTTTGCAGACTATTTATTGACCCTCACATCCAAATTGGACTGAAATCTTTCTCGAAGCCTACTGATTATTTCTTTATTAATTTATTTTTCATTTATTTACTTTTTGCTATAAAGAAAGATTATTTCCTTCTTTAAGCTGATTTCCGTGAAAAATAAGCAAGTCTTTTAAATGGGACAAGCTCACTAAAATGATTTCCTTTTTTAAAACGTGAGATTGGCAATTAACTGTAATTTGTTTTTAATTACAAACTAAATTTTGAGTAGCATTTTTTTAACCGTACTATTTTAGTTGTCTATGTTAAGCTATTATAAAATATATGTACATATTTTTGGTATTATTAAAAAGTTTAAGAAAGACTCTCTCTCGAATTTAACTAGAAATAACTGCACAACCTCAAAAATATGAAGAACTGTTGGAAAAACTCTATAATCATTTTTATTTTCTGAAAGTTTGTTACGCAAAATGCTAAAAGACGTCCAAAACTTTTCTATCATAATTACAAAGTTAAATAAAGAAATTTAAATCAGAAATTATGTTAAAACCATTATTTTGAAGCATTAAATATTTCTGGAAACAGCGAAACTGAATACCTTAGAAAATTAAAAAATAGTTATTCCTTTAAAATCTGTAATAATCAAAATCACTTATTGATAACATCAAATTTTGTTGTATAATAAGGATTTTCTTCCAATTTAAAATATTACATTTGTTTTTCTTTCAATTCAAATAATGCATTTGATTTCTTTCAATTTAAAATAATGCATTTGTTATTCCTTTTTCAATTTGAAACGTTGCATTTGTTTTTCGTTCAATTTAAAATATTGCATTTGTTTTTCTTTCATTGAAAAATTGCAAAAACTGTTATTAATGTTTTTTTAATTATTAATAACTAATAAATACTGACTTAAAACAAATTTTAAGAAAATAAAGATTTTTAAGAATTATGCACTTTTCCCGATCAACCTTAAACATTAATGTTTTTCGAAATTAGTTTTAAAATAAATAACATTTTGCGATTTTAAGATAAAGGTAGACGTAAACTAGTGGATTCAAAAGAGATCTGCAGATGTTCTTAAAAGTTATTAAGAATATTTCAACGATTTAGACAACTCCAGACAAGACGTAGGCAACTCCTTACTCATGTTAAAGATACTTTCAAAAGAATATTTAAAGGTTCAGAAAGTTTTTATTTACCCAGAAGACCATTGAATTTCCTTCAATAAAATATTTGTTTACATTCAAATAAATTTCCTTCGAAACATTGAATTCTAAAGACACGGACATATTTTAAACAAACAACCTTGTTCTCTATTCATCAAGTTGACAAAAACTGCAAAATTTCAATGCATTAAATAATTCATGTACTAAAGCCCCCGGCCAAACAACTATTGATTTGTCTCTCCTTTAAAGAGTTGTACAACAAGCAAAACGATTTCCTATGTCCCCTCCCTCAAGCCATACTGAATACCCATTGTCATTGGATATCAGCAGATTCAGAGTTTTAGTTTGGTCGGTACAAGTTTTTAATTAAAAAACATTTGATCTCTTCTGACTGAAATTGAAATCATTCGATATTGGAGACTGCGAGTGCTGGAAAATTTCACATTACGGTACTTTTTTTAATAGATTAGATTTATTCAAAGAAAGGTTCATGATGATGTCAGAAGGTTGAAATTATTTTTTCATGTTATTCTAGTTTCAATTATTTGTCTACACATCTACTCAAGAAGACTTAGAGCCATATATTTGTTTTAAATACTTTTTAAAGTCCTACATTCTTTTATTATGCAGATAAAACTTTTTAAACTTGTTAGGATTTCAGTATTAAAAAATAATTTTTTTACTAAGTAAATATTTTAATGTAAGCAATTTATTCTTATAATAAATTCAATACTTATAGATGACAGAAAAAGCTTTTATATAATTTTTAAACAGAAAAAAATTTATTCCAAATATTTTTAAGGGCTATTTTAAGGGCTTTTTGATAATGTAATATGTCGATTGAGAAAATTAAAGTTGTAATTTATTTAAATTGCTGCAATTAAAAATCTTCTTTTATTTATTTAAATGCAAATTACTCATCCCTTCAAAAACAATCATCAATATTTGTTAAAAAAATGTTTTAAACCTCAAAAATATAATGCTTATAAAACTTTTAAGTTTTTTGGAATGAGACAATAAAATAACCTATTCATATTAAAAAGTTATCTTTTTTAAATGAAGAGATTTGTTTAGCTTCTTTTTGGTCTGGTACTAAAATTGAAGATAAACAAGCGGTTTTGAAAATTGAAAATGGTAAGGTTGAACATGGTTTTTTTATCAGAAATAGTTATTTTATTTAATATCTAAAAATATAAGTAATCTTAAACAGATTATGCCGTCTAGAGTTTTTAATCCTTTACTAACTAAAAGGGTTAAAAAGACCTACGCTAATTAGTGATGATTATCGTTAGACTAAACCAAACATTTTTACACTGCAGTGCTTGCATAGGGAATTATTAGGCTCCAAATATAGTGCTCAAAATAATTAGGGATATTTCTAATTCAGTATTAAATAGTCATATAATCGACACCATTTTTAACAAAAATGAAATAGAAGAGTTTAAAAAGAAAAAAGTACAGCGTTTACGAAAGTGAGAATTTGTTTGTAACTGATCCTCAATGTCTTGCAGTGCGGGACGGACATCCCATGAGTAAGCTACTCATGGAGGGATGGAAACGGGCAGCTTCTGTTGCGATGGAGCATCCGTAGGTAGAAGTCTTACTTTTGCTCCGTGAAGCTATTACGGTCATATGAGATCGGGACTTACGGTTTAAAGTGGATTCGAACCACTACAAACATCCATGGCACCGCCAGGACTCGAACCCGAAACCTGTGGTACCGAGCGCCAGAGCGCTAGCCACTCAACCATTCAGGCCCAAAGTGAGAATTTACAAATTTTGTCTATGACGTCGAAAATTACGCGTTTTATTTAATGAGTGAAAGAGCCCTGCATCATTTCTCCTGTAGGAAAAGATAAAAAAAAAATTAATATGTATTGCGCGTTGAATGCTTTGTAGCAGTGACTATGATGTCTCCGCAACAGGACTAAGCTGATTCGGTAGCTTGTTGGACCATTGGACGTTTAAAATCGGGTCAAATACCAACCGTTGCTGTGTCCGCCATCTTGTTGCAGCGGAAGCGTTAGACATTTCTTTTGTGAAATTGGTTTCTTGGAAGCTGGAACTGTTCGTCGAAGATCGGGAGAGTTTCGTATGTGTATAAAACACAAAATGAGGACATGTATTTAACACTAACGGCCGGAAAAAGAACAGCATTATAAATGCGGTACTACTGGTACAAGACTTTCAACTCAAACTATTTGAAGCAGATTCCACCATGTTGGGTTTGCATGTTCGTGGACCTATGGCTTGCGTTTTTATTGGCACAGGAGCCCTTGTTGCTCACAGAAAAGGAACATTTCAGGTGAGGATTAGATGATTGGTTTTCTTTCAGTTTTTTTTTTTCTAATGCAGTTGACAATAGACCGTGATCTTTTATGCCATAAGGGCTGCACTTGAGTTACTGACTTTGCACTACCCAGGGGCGCATGTAACTTGAAGATAAGTCACGGACGCGGAGTACCAATGTGCCAGCAAGGATCTACGATGTTATTAGGACCGGGATCTACGGTTTAAAGTGGATTCCGAACCACTACAAACGCCCATGGCAACGCCGGGATTCGAACCCGATACCTGTGGTACTGAGTACCAGAGCGACCAGGCCATTCTTTTATTTAAAAGTACTAAAATGCATAGCATAATGATACTTTTCGTATGAAATATAATTTAAAGACGCAAGTTGTTTGCTAGGTAAGATATATAAAATTCTGCATAATGCAAATATTTTGACTGAGTAAGAAAATTATGTAAAATCAGAATAAATTATTTACATTTTCATTCGTTAGAATAAAATTATTAGTATATTTATAAATATCTGTAATTCTAATTTAAAATAAAAAAAAACAAGAATATTGTTTTTATATCTGAATATAATGATCTACAGTGGATAAAAAAGTATAGGCAATTGCCTATAAATGATCATATTTGCTAACAAAGTATGTTTACAAATTTTATTTTAACATAGCGATTGCAGAAGGAGAAAAGACAAACAAATATAACGAAATTTTCATTTAAATATTTTTAGTCAAAATCTACGAGAAAATCCAAAATGTACATGATAAAAAAAAGTATTGGCAAAATTATGAAATTCACAAAATTATGAGCGAAAACAAAATCGGTATATGTTTAGTACTTTGTATGCATACCTTCTGCATCTATAACAGCTTGCAATCTATTTCTCATAGAGGAAACTAAGGTCTTTGTTGTACTGTTGGGAATTTTGTGCAACTCTTGCAAGAGTAAACGTTTGAGATCGTCTTTACTTGAAATTTTATGTTTCTTGATTTCTAGATCCAGCAGGTGCTATAAATTTTCAATTGGATTGATGTCAGGCGATTGAGGTGGGGTTTTAATTGGCGAGGAGCATTGTAGAGTAGCCATTCACGGGTGAGATTCACTGTATGCTTGGGGTCATTGTCTTGTTGAAAAACAAATGATGTTCCCATGCCAAGATTTTGGGCACTGATTTTTTTAAGTTATGGCACAAAATGTCAATGTATGTACGTGCTGTCATAATACCATCAATAAAATACAGGTTGCCAATTCCATTAGCTGCCATACAGCCCCAAACTAAGACGCTGCATCCACCATGTTTTACAGTAGCAGTTAAATGTTGCTTTTCCAATTCAGTATTTGGCCTCCTAAACACATATCGTCGTCCATCACTGCCGAAAATGTTAAACTTTGATTCGTCGGAAAAAATAACTGTGTTCCAAAATTCTTCAGATAAATCAACGTGGAATTTTGCGAAATCTAACCTCTTTCTCCCTATTTATTTCCGAGATGAATAGTTTCTTTCTAGCTACCCTTCCATAATAACTTCTCTCGTGTAAAACATTCCGTACAGTCTGTACGCTGAAAGTCTTTTGAGAAGTGAAAGCAACATCTCTAGCTATCTGGGGTGCACTTATTTCAGGGTTTTTCTTAACCTTGTTAATAATGACACGTTCTTCTCTTGTAGAAAATATTCGAGGTCGTCCACTTCTAGTCTTATTTTCCGTTGATCCTGTTTTCCTTGAACTTTTTTTACAACACTTCTGACAATAAATAAACTTATATTGAACTGCACTTCTATAGCACGATAAGTTAAACCTTCATTTCTGAGCCTAATAATCGTGTTTTAAACACTAACGTCCAACTCCTTCGATTTCGAAGTCATTTTACTGCAGTAATCGCAAAATAATGCATAGACACTTTTGGAGAAGTTTTGCAGACTTTATACCGTCTTATCAGTCGAAACACGTGACTTCAATGTAACAAAATTTGCATAGCAGTTAAAATTTTGCCAATACTTTTTTGACATTCAAATTTTCGTTTTTGAAAGAAAAATCGTAGAAAATGCAAATTAAAATAAAATGTTTACTATTTTTATATATCTAAGATGTCTTGTATTTAATTATGACTGCTAAAATTGCATAACATTTTATTTATTTGTCAATATGAATAAATTAAGACAATTGCCAATACTTTTTTACCCACTGTATATAAACAAACTTATTAAAAAGTGCATGATTAAAAAAAAAAAAATATTTTAAGTTAAAAAATCTGATTATATGTGAATGTTTTAGAGTAAACAAATAGGTCGTTTAATAAATAATCCAAATTAAAAAATTAAATCTAATTTTTAAGCGTCTAGGTAAATGGATATAATGAATTAATAAAGTAAAAATTAAGTTAAATAGAGACAGAGTTCAGTAATTCAATATTAACTAAATAGATATTTGATATAAAATAATAATATTTTGTAAGTATTTTTGAAACTGAGAATCTTTTTCGCACTAATTTTGATTACATAAAAAGCAAATAATGTATAAGTAGTATTAATATTATTTATAAGAAATATTAATTTTAGATTTATTTTACAATATTCAAAAACATTAAGAACAAATTTTTATTAGACATTTTCCCTTACATGGTATCATGGGAGTTTCGTCAAAATACGTGCCTCATGTCTATATAATTTATTTCATATGGTTGACAACCCTACCCCGTAAAAATGAAAACACCTCCTGTCTCGAAATCTACCAATTTTACCAATTTTATATATGGCCAATCTACCAATTTTATATATGACCTTGAACCACCATCGTGTTGTTGAACCAATGAAGTAAAAGAATATTTTTCATATCATAATTTTGACTGAGTGTGGAAGGAAAATATGTGTTTCTTTACTAACTAATCCTACATAAACTTAAAGCAAATAATACGTTGCACAAAAAAAAAAAGAAAAGCAAGCTTTTTTAGCAAATTAGCATATTTGTTAACAAGCAAGTAAATAAAAAAATATTTTCTGAATTGTAAGAATGATATACAATTTCGTGTTTTTCAACGGATGATAAATAGGATTACAGTATTACAACAATATATGCTTAAAAACAATATCAATTAATGCACAATATCAACAATAATTTCAATATCTGTCAGATCAAGATATAGAAATATTGGATACAAATGGATTTTAAAAAGCATGACTGTAGACCATGAAGGATAAAAATAGTGACATTAGTAAAGAAAGTTGTATAAATGTTTAACATCATTTTCGATTAAACAAAAAAAAAAAAAAAAAAAAGGGTCTCTACTTTTCTGATGATCTAAGTCAGGCAACGTTTCTGCTCAAAGTGTACTAGAATTTAGAGACGGCTAAGTCTTCTAGATGAATGCTTCTGGTAATTTTGTACTTCTATATTATTAGTAATGCACTAATCTCTATATCGTAAGCACTGGCATCTACACTCATGTCCATAAATTAAGGATAATGAAGTTTAGGCAAAAAAGAGACAGAAACAAAACAAATTTGACTTATTTTGTAAAGTCTATTTATTAAACAAAAGGTAAAGAGCAAAAAAGATGCTATATGTTTGACATAATTAATAAAAATTGCGATTTTTACTCCCTGGAGCAAATTTCGAAAAAGAACCTATTTACAAAAAACAGTATAACATGGATAGTATGATGGTTAATATGGAGTATGTCTCCCGGATGATGCAATACAGGCCTTACAACGCCTAGGCATGCTGAGTATCAAATTATCAATCTGATCTTGGGGAATATTACACCACTCACCAAGCAAACAATGCCCTCGAAATTCCGGTTGACAGTTGGGAGGGGTTGACGGGTGCAATTCGTCGGCCAAACTAACACATGCTCTATTGGATTCAAGTCCGGCGAGCATGCTGGCAATCCATACGGGTGATATCCTCCAGTTGAAGGCATTCGTCTACAATGTTTGCACAAACGGGCGTTGTCATCCATAAACAGAAATTCTGCACCCATGGTGCCCCGAAACAAACGTACATGTTGTTCCAGAATGACATCCCGATAGATGTGGCCTGTCATCGTTACACTCTGAACATGCAGGTCAGTTCTGGAAGCAAGAATAATTCCTCCCCAAACGAGCCATCCTGCACCACCGTAACGGTGTCCTTCAATGGTGTTCTCTTGGTGGTAACGGGTACCTGGCGCTCTCCATATGAAAGTCCGGCGAGAAGTCAGACTGCACACTAAACCTGGACTCGTCGGAAAACTTCACACCAGACCACTGTTAATTTTGCATGCTCTCTACTCCAGGTTAATCGCAGGCGACAGTGAGTTGCTAATAAGTGGAACACATCTGACAGGCCTGCGAGCATATAGACTAATGTGCCCTAAGCGTCTTACACGGTCTGCCTTGAAACTGTCGTACCGGTAGCTGAAGAGCTGACGAGATAGGTCTGATGCTGTGATCCGTCTTTTCTTTTGGCAGTAACTGCTGAATACCGGTCCTCATTCGTCGTTGTAACTCAAGCGACCTGTGCTTAACATCTACTCACATTACCATCATCTTGGAATCGTTGCCAAAGTTGGAGATGACACTCTGGGCAATTCAAGTTCCTCGGATACTTCTAGCTGGGTACGTCCATATTCCAGTCGTCCGATAATTCTACCGCGTAAAAAAATCCTCCAAATGCGACCCCTTGTGTCATAACTATGCTTTTATTGCACTGAAAGGCTTTAAAGCGCTTTTGAACAATTTTACTTCTTTGCCACCATACCTTATATACCCCTCTCTTACACTCTCGTCATTGTGACGTACTATCCGCGCCACCTGGTGGTTTCCTGTAATTTGCATATTCTTCTTCCAAGATGTGTGTGATAATTCTATAGGTGAAATTTTTATTTTAGAGTTCAATTTCTGTGATTCTATTATCGTAATTTATGGACATGAGTGTATATCATTAAAAACTTATACATCATTTGTAATTGGTAATTTATATAGAAGAGAGAATATCAGAACTATTTCGGACCTCTATACCTCATTAATAAAAGACATCGTTTTATTACGGATAACGTATTGTACAGCATCAAATTAGGCTTATGAATAGCTTCATTTTCCATTACTTTGCATCTATCAGGATGCGTACCAGACATGAATTTAATCGGATTTGTTAGAAGCATTCTAGGGAGGATAGTTAGAATAGTTAGATAGTATCTGATCATCAGCTTAAATTATTTAATAATTTAATTTTTTTTCTCATGGAATTAGAGCTAATAATCTAATGATTGATGAAATAATCATGTATATATTAATTGCCGTACTTACTTCTATATTATCAGCAATGCAATGATCTATATTTCTTAATGCAAAGATCTCGATTTCCTAATGCATTAAACTCTATATCATCAGCAATGCACTGATATCTTTATCGTAATGCACTGAACTCTACATCATCAGTAATGCACTAACCTCAAATAATATTCAAAAATAAATTATTCCTTTTTTTGTTTGTAACTTTTCTGTATTTTTAATATATTACATCTATTATATGATCGCAATCAATTCATTCCATTAGTATAATTACTATAAACAAAATCACATGATCCACATTATCCATTTTTATTTTAAACAATGTTCAAACGAATTATACATTCTTTGTAGTTAGAAGGATTGAAGATTTAGATTGTGTGAAATTACATTGCAGTCCAATAAATGTAATGATATAAATTTAGAGAAAAATAATAATAACAGTAAGTAAAAAAATATCTAAAATAAAATAATTCTCTAACCAAATATGATTTATAAATATGCACTCAGCAAATCTATATTATAAATGCATGTGCACAAAAATTGGACTTGTATTTTCATAAAAATTTTTTGATATAAGAGTGTGTTTTTTTCTTACAATTATTACCATACTATAACCAAGGCAGTTTCAAAAACCGAAAGCTATAGTCGGCATCCAATATTTTTACTTCATCTCATCAGTGGATTGAAAACCAATCTATTACTACCCTTGAAACTTCACAACGGAACTTGAGGCTTTCAAGTACAGAACCACTTTATTCTTTACCCTATAGTCCAAAAGTAATTTTTCATCCAGCCCCCATGCGAACGTACTATTGGTCTGAAAAGTTCCACGGAAGAGTCAAGTACCTGTCTCGAGCAAGTAATACCACCAGGAGAAAAGAGAGTGAAAAATATATTTTTGCAAGTCAATATTTTTTTCGTTTTTCACCAGTACGCCACGTGATATAAAATGCTACTGTCGTTTTCATGGAGGATTTTGCAGTAAAAGGCTTCTGATGTTTTCGTTTTTTTCAAAGGAAGATAAAAAAATTGTCAGGTTCCGTTTTCATTCGTTTTTGTGCTTGTGCTTTTTTATTTTATGTGATATCGGGTCTTGAGAAAATGGCTGTTTGTAGAATTTACTGAAAGATTTAAGGCTTGAGTGGTGTTGACGTTTTTAAGACAGGGTCCTTTGTGATTCATGATAAAGTATAATGCTGAAGGAACTTTCAAAAATTAAAAAAAAAGAGTTGAGTCATAAAAAAGATAACAATTTATTACTAGAATTAATAGGTTAATTTTTTGATAAAATACGGAAAGGCATTTACTCAATATAATAAACTATATACAAAAAGTCAACGCGTGTCAATTGTTTTTAATCTCTTCCTACAGAAGAAATGTAGCAAATCGCTTTTCATTTATAAAAGCTTAGTTTTCAACGTCACAAACAAAAATTGCGTTTTATCACCTTTGTAAAAGTCATAATTTTTTTCTTTTTATCCAATTCCATGTCATTTTTCTAATAAAGTTGCCTTTTATATGATTATTTCATACAGAACTCAAAATATCCCCTAATTGTTTGGAGCAGCATATTTGAAGCCAAATAATTCCCTATGCAATCACTGTAGTGTAAAATGTTTGGTTTATTCTATCGATAATCATCACTAATTAGTGTAGATCTTTTTCAGCGTTTTAGCTAAGAAATGATTAAAAATCTAGACGGTATAATCTGCTTACAATTACTTATCTTCTTAGGTATTAAATGAAAGAATTATTTCTAATAAAAAACAATTGCTAGCCTTTAGCATTTTCAATTTTCAAATCGCTTGTTTGTCTTCAATTTGGTACCAGACCAAAAAATGATGCTAAATAAAAATTTCTTCCGTCCAAAAAAAAATAAATAAGTAAATAAATATAAATTGGCCATTTTATTGTCTCAAACTAAAAAGCATTAAATCTATACAAGCACTATATATTTTGAGGTATTTGATGTTTTTTTTAATAAAAGTTAATTTTTAAGGTTGTCGGTGTTTTTTGACTTTAAATAAACAAAAGAAATTTTTTAATTTCAATAATATAGATAAAATACAGCTTTACTTTTTTTCATTCGTCGGATAGAACTATAAAAATACTAATCATTGAAAATATTGTATTAAATAATTTTTTTTTTCTGTTCATGAAATTTATATAACACGTTTAATAGCATTATCATGGGAAGGTATTAAATTTATTATAAGAAATAACTATTTATATTAAAATATTTATATTAAAAAAATTATTTTTAAATACTATAATTTTAAATATTTAAAAAATTATAACTATTTTTTATAAAAGACATTAATACAATATCTAACTTTAGGGGTATTTGTAAAGATTTAATTAAGATTTCAGTTTTTCCTTTTTTGTTGTCGTATAAATAATACACATGTAATAGCTAAGAAGAACGCCTGAAATATAAAATTAAATACTGAAAAATGTAATTTGTACAGTGAAAGAAGGTAGGGCTTAAAAAGTAGTTAAAACAAATTTATGTTTCTAATTCTTCTTAAGTAAATGTCTAGACGCTAAATAATTGAAACTAGAATAACATGAGAAAACAATTTCAACCTTCTGACATTATCATGAACTTTTCTTAGAATAAAACTAATCTTTCAAAAAAAGTACCATTATTTGAAATTTTCAAGTAGTGACAGTCTCCAATATCGAATGATTTCAATTTCAGTAAGAGGAGATCAAATATTTTTAATTAAAACTTGTAGCAACCAATTTAAAACTCTCAATCTGTTGGTAGCCAATGACAATGGATATTCAGTGTGGCTTAGGAGGGGATATAGGAAATCGTTTTTACTTGTTGTACAACTCTTTTATTGAGAAAAATCAATAATTGTGCCGGGGGCTTTAGAGCATGAATTATTTAATGCATTGCAATTTTTGCAGTTTTTGTCAACTTGATGAATAGAGGACAAGTTAGTTTGTTTAAGATGTGCTCGTGTCATTAGAATTCAATGTTCCGAAGGAAAATTATTTGAAAATATTTTATTTAAGGAAATTCAATGATCTTCAAGGTATATAAAAACTTTCACAGCCTTAAATATTAATCTTAAAAGTATCTTTAGTAGGGTTAAGGAGTTGTCTTTCTGTCTGTTTTCTGGAGTTCTGTCTTTGTAATTTTATGTAACATGATCTTTACTAACTCCTACTCAGCAGAATTTGTGAAGTAAATTCATTGAATTTTATTGATATTATGCCTCAGATATTCAAAAGAAGTTATTGCATAGTATAGTTTTTTATCTTAAAGTTGCAGTACTTGCAGTAACTTAAAAGACATTCATGTACTCTAAATTTCTCGTGTCATTATAATTCAATGTTCCGAAGGAAAATTATCTGAAAGTATTTGCAATATTTTAGCTAAACAAAAAAGCATATACCATACAAAAATAACAATACAAAGTTAATAAGTACCAAAATATTATATAACAGTTAAAAAAAAAAAAAGAAAATATATTACATTTTTAGATTTGTAATGATGAAACTTTATTCTTTCCTAATAATAAAATAGCTTCTCTAACATCTTCTTTCATCGTTAACCCAAGATAACTTTTTATTAGCCTCAGTGCTGAGAAGAGTCACTTAAGATCTATTTGGTATGTTCTAAAAAGTGTCATCGTCTTTACTCTTAAAGCAGTCACTGTCACTGCCTTGGTTGTATTATTGAGGATATAAATTAACTTATTCCTTAACATTTAATGATAAGAAATTGGAAAATTAAAAATTTTATTGATAAAAACAGTTTTAAAACTCCTGATTCAGACTTCCGCCTTATTCAAAAATGCTGGACTCCCGACTCTGACTCTCCAACTCTAAATATTTTAAATTATGAATGCCAGATCCGTAAAGCCATAGATCTATACACACTATATAAAGACCTATATACACACATGTCCATAAATTAAGGATAATTCAGAATCACACAGAAATTGAACTCTAAAATAAAAATTTCACCTGTAGAATTATCACACACATCTTGAAGAAGAATATGAAAATTACAGGAAACCACCAGATGGCGCGGATAGTACGTCAAAATGACGAGAGTGTAAGAGAGGGGTATATAAGGAATGGTGGCAAAGAAGTAAAATTGTTCGCAAGCGCTTTAAAAGCCTTTCAGTGCAATATTCGCATAGTTATGGCACAAAGGAAAGCATTTGGATGATTTTTTACGTGGTAGAATTATCGGACGACCGGAATGTGGACGTACCCAGCTGGAAGTATCCGAGGAACTTGGAATCGGCCAGAGTGTCATCTCCAGGCTTTGACAACGATTCCAAGATGATGGTAATGTGAGTAGATGTTACAGCACAGGTCACCTCCGAGTTAAAACGCTGAATGAGAGCCGGTATGCTCTTTACCTTTTGTTTAATAAATAGACTTTACAAATAAGTCAAATTTGTTTTGCTTCTGTCTCGTTCTTTGCCTGAACTTCGTTAACCTTAATTATGGACATGAGTGGACATTGTACAAAGATCTATATACATATATCCACGGATCTATCTATACAAAAACAATTTGTAGAATTATAGCAGTACATTAAGTCAATAAGTGTTTTATCATTTAGTCTCATTCTTGTATCTATAACAAATATAAGCCCCGGTTCTCGTTAGATTACCGAAGTCAAGCTTCATTGGGCGCGGTCAGTACTTGGGTGGGTGACCACCTGGGAACACCGCGTGCCTTTGGCATTCACAAATTTGGGACCTGAATGTCCGAGGGTCTAGCGCTCTGGCGCTCGGTGCCACAGGTTTCGGGTTCGAATCCCGGCGGTGCTATGGATGTTTGTAGGGGTTCGGAATCCACTTTAAGCCGTAGTTCCCGGTCTCCTATGACTGTAAGAGCGTCACGGAGCCAAAGTCAGACTTCTACCTACGGGTGTTCCGTCACAACAGAAGCTGCTTCCTGGCCCTTCAATCATGAGTACGTATGGGCTCTTGGGCTTGGCCAGCCAAGTGGAATAAGAAGCAACAACAGCACAAATATAAGCAAGCTGCTTAAAATGGTTTTTATTTATCTAATGTTTGTTATTCGAAATGAAAATATTTACCCACAAATATGTGTTCATCCAATCAGGTTGACGCATATTAATGCATGATTAAAAATATTTACTTTGTGAAAATCAATTTTAAAAGCTTGACTGGATCAATACTTATTTTTGAACAAATATTTTCATTTTGAACAACAAATATTTAATGCATAAAAGACATTTGAATCTTGTTTATTTATATTTGTAATACAAACATGGAACCAAATACTAAAACATTTATTGACTTAAGGCACTGCTATCATGCAACAACTTTTTTTTTGTTTAAATCAAATTACAGTCTAAAGTTAAGTTGAAAGTTACAAAACAGATCTTCAATCTAATAAAATAATTAACATGGATACAATAATTTTCTAACGTTTATTTTTTTATATTTATTTATTTATTATTTATTTATTTATTTATTTATTTTTTCTTTTCTTTTACTAAAATAAAACTGAAATATTCTGTCTCATTAAAATCTGAAAACTCAAAAGGTTACCAGCTATCCTTTTAAGTAAATAAAAACAAATGATATAACAGACCACAGTTTATACTTCTCTACTCTAGAGGTTTTTAGTTAAAAGTACTAAAGATGCATAACATAATGATGCTGTCCTTGTGAAACATAATTTGAAGACGTAAAATATTTGCTAGGTAAGATTTATAAAATTCTGCATAATGCACATATTTTGAATGGAGTTCATATGTACTCTTCTTAATAAAGTAAGAAAATTACGTATATTAAAATTATTAGTATATTTGTAAAATACATTTAATTCTAATTTAAAATTAAAGAAAAATATCGTATTTTTTTTTTTATGTCTGAATATAATGAGCTCTATAAGCAAACTTAATAAAAAGTGTATGATTAAAAATATTGAAAGTTAAAAATATGATTATATGTGAATGTTTTAGAGTAAACAAATAGATCATTTGATATATTCAAATTAAAAATTATAAGTAAAAGTTTTAATCTTCTAGGATAATGAAAATAATGAAATAATCAAGTAAAAATTAAATTATCAAAAATCAAAGGACAATAAATAAAATTACAATATTTTACTAAAATGTAAACATAAAAATAACAGCTCTGATTTGCAACAATGTATGACTTTAAAAGCTAATTAAAACAAATAAAATGCAGATTACAACAAACAAATCCAATGCAGATTACAACAAACAAATCCAATGCAGATACACTTTAGAAATTGTATTTCAAAAGTGTACTAAAAATATTTCAGTTGCAATATTTGTTGTATAAAGGAATAGAAATCTTCAATACAAATGGCACATGAAAAGCACATGACTTTAGACAGTGAACAGTAAAGGGAATACTTTAGTGTAGGAACAATGACTTTTGTAAAGAAATTAAATAAATATTTAGTATCATTTTCTGATGAAACGAAAACTACTCAAAATGGTCTGTTCAACATTTTCATGGTTCAACATGGTTTTCAACATTTCTGTTCAAAAATTAGAGATTGCAGAAATCTAAGTTATCAAGATGAATGACTCTGTTAATTTCTTACTTTATCAGCAGTGCACTGATCTCTATATCGCAATGCACTGAACTCTATATCGTAATGTACTGAACTCTATATCGTAATGCACTCAACTCTATAGCATTGGTAATACGCTCATCTTTATATCATCAGCAATGTACTGATATCTATATCGTAATGCACTGATCTCTATATTGTGATGCACTGATCTCTATATTGTAATGCACTAAAGTATATATCATCAGTATTGCCCTCACCTCTATATCATCAGCAATGCCTGACCTCTATATAGAACCTCTACATCATCTGTAATCTGTAATTTATATAGAAATCAGATTATTAGAACTATTTTTGACCATTTGTCTCAATAATAGAGGACATCGTTTTACGATGGGCCACGCACATAACAAGTTAGACTGATGAATACACTTCATTTTCATTCTTTTGGCCATCACATGTAGAAGACATGAATTTAATCTTATTTGTTGGAATCATCTAAGGAGGATAGTTAGAAGTACCTCATCATTACCCAAGTTATATAACAATTTAAAGCTATTTCTGATAAGTTGAGAGCTAATATATCATACAATATTTAGTAATATTATTTTTCCAGACATCGATGGTTTTAGTCAAAACTTTTCATCAGGATATGCAATACTACTAATTAAAAGCAGTCTTTATCCGTTCGATTTTTTTCATTTACACTAATGACATTAATGAAATTATGTTTTTTACTTTGTGACATAAAATTCAAATAAAATTAACTTTTCTTTAATTTTAGTCTATTACATCTATTATATACTTAAATACTTGCATTAAATACATTCCATCCGTAAAGTTATCATATACAAAATACAAATATCCATTTTCATTTTAAATCGCATTTATAAGAATTATACTTCTTTGGATTCATAAAGATTGGAGATTAAACTTTTTTTGTGTAACATTGCTCTCAATTAATTGTGTTGATATAAATCTAGATAAAAATTAAAGCAAACAAATAGGAATAAAAAAAGTAAAAAAATATACACAAAATAAAATAATTTCCTAACCAAATACGTTTTGTAAAGATGCATATTAGAATAGCATGCGCATAAAAATTCTACATTCATTTTCATGAATATTTTTTTGATAAAAGAGTGTTTGGTTTTTCATACAGTTATTACTGTTCTATAACACAAGGCAGTTTCAAAAGCCTAAGGCTATCTTTGGCAACCAATATTTTTACTTCATCTCCTCAGTGGAATGAAAACCATATTATTACAACCCTTGAAACTTCACAACACGAACTTGAGGCTTTCAAGTACAGAGCCACTTTATTCTTTACCCTATAGTCCAAAAGTAATTTTTCATCCAGCCAAACATGCCAATGTATTATTGGTTTGAAAAGTTTCCACGGAAGAAGTCAAGTACCTGTCTGGAGCAAGTAATACCACCAGGAAAAAGAGAGTGAAAATATTTTTTGCAAGTCAATATTTTTTCCTTTTTTAACCAGGACGCCACGTGATAAAATACTACTGACGTTTTCATGGAGGTTTTGAAGTAAAGGCTTCTGATGTTTTTCGTTCTTTAAAAAGGAAAAAGAAATTTGTCAGGTTCTGTTTACTGTTTTTTGTACTTTTTACTTTATGTCATTTCGGGTCTTAAGAAAATGTCTGTTTGTAGGAATTTACTGAAAGATTTAAGCCTTGAGGGGTGTTGACGATTTTAAGACAGGGTTCCTTTGTGATTCATGATAAAGTATTATGCTGAAGAAACTTTTAAAAATTAAAAAAAAAAAAAAAAAACATACGTTGAGGCATAAAAATAATAACAATTTATTATAAGAATTAATAAGTTAATTTTTTTTATGGTAACACATTCTACAAAACGGAATGATATAAATTTTGTGACAAAATTATTTTAAAGTCTTATTAATTCCAAGTAAATTATTATTTTTATGATACCTTTTTACTTATATTTAAAACATTCTGGTAAGTACTAATTACAATTACAGATACACAATATTAATTTTGTTTTAAATAGCTTTCATAAGGATTATACAACTTTAGATTCAGAAGAATTGAAGTCTCAGATTTTTTGCCAAATTACATTACAGTCCAATTAATTGCTTTGATATAAATCTAAATAAAAATAATAACAATAAAAGTAATTTTTTAAAAAAATATCTAAAATAAAATAATTCCCTAACCAAACACGTTTTATAAACATTCATTTAGCAAAATACCATATTAGAAATTCTTGTGCACAAATTCGGCATGTATTTTCATGAATATTTTTTTGATAAAAGAGTGTTCGGTTTTTTTCTTACAGTTATTACTATTCTATCACCCAAGGCAGTTTTAAAAGCCTAAAGCTATAGTTGGCACCAATATTTTTACTTCATCTCCTCAGTGGACTGAAAACCAGTCCATTACTACCCTTGAAATTTCACAACGGAACTTGAGGCTTTCAAGTACAGAATCACTTTATTCTTTACCCTATAGTCCAAAAGTAATTTTTTTCATCCAGCCCCTATGCGAACGTACTATTGGTTTTAAAAGTTCCACGGAAGAGTCAAGTACCTGTCTGGAGCAAGTAATACCACCATGAAGAAAGAGAGTGAAAAATATCTTTTGCACGTCTATATGTTTTTCGTCTTTCACCAGAACGCCACGTGATAAACTGACGTTTTCATGGAGGATTTACAGTAAAGGCTTCTGATGTTTTTCGTTCTTTTCCAAAAGGAAAAAAAATTGTCAGGTTCTGTTTTCATTCGTTTTCTACGTTGTGCTTTTTTACTTTATGTCATATCGGGTCTTAAGAAAATGGCTGTTTGTAGGAATTTACTGAAAGATTTAAGCCTTGAGTGGTGTTGACGTTTTTAAGACAGGGTTCGTTTTTGATTCATGATAAAGTATTATGGTGAAGGAATTTTCAAAAATTAAAAACTGCATCCGTTGAGGCTTAAAACTAATAAAAATTTATTTATAAGAATTAATAATTTAATTTTTTTATGTTAACACATTCGACAAATAGCAATTATATAAATTTTGTGACAGAAATTTTTTAATAGTGTTATTATTTTCAAGTAAATTATTTTTTTTTATTTAGGATACCTTTTAATTATATTTAAAAGATTCAGGTAAGTTATAATCCCAATTATAATTATGGTTATTATATACAAAATCACAATATTCATTTTGCTTTTAAACAGCTTTCAAAAGAATTATACATCTTTGGATTCAGAATAATTAGAGTTTTAGATTTTTTGTACCAAACTACTTTGCAATCCAATTAATTGTATTGATATAAATATAAATAAAAATCATTGTAAACTAATAAAAAACAAAAGTAAAAAAAAAATATCTAAAAAAAAGTAATTCCCTAACCAACCACATTTTTGTAAACTTGCAATTAACTAATCCATATTAGTAATGCATGTGCACAAAAATTGACACGTATTTTCATGAATATTTTTTGATAAAAGAGTGTTTGGTTTTTTTTCTTACAGTTATTACTATTCTATAACTCATGTCAGTTTCAAAAGCCAGAAATCACAGTTTGGCATCCGATATTTTTACTTCACATCCTCAGTGAATTGAAAACCATTCAATTACTACCCTTGAAACTTCACAACGGATTACTTGAGGTTTTCAAGTACAGAACCACTTTATTCTTTACCCTATAGTCCAAAAATATTTTTCATCCACCCCCATGCGAACATACTATAGGTTTGAAAAGTTCCACGGAAGAGTCAAGTACCTGTCTGGAGCAAGCAATACCACCATGAGAAAAGAGATTGAAAAATATCTTTTTGCAAGTCAATGATTTTTTTTGTTTTTGACCAGGACGCGACGTGATAAAATGCTACCGACGTTTTCATGGATGATTTACAGTAAAGGCTTCTGATGTTTTTCGTTCTTTCAAAAGGAAAAAAATGTCAGGTTCTGTTTTCATTCGTTTTTCTGCTTGTGCTTTTTTACTTTATGTCATATCGCGTCTAAAGAAAATAGCCGTTTGTTGGAGTTTACTGAAAGATTTAAGCCTTGAGTGGTTTTGACCTTTTAAGACAGGGTTCACCATAATACTTTATCATGAATCCTTTGTGATTCATGATAAATGGTGAAGGAACTTTATGGTGAAGGAACTTTTAAAAATTAAAAAAAAAAGTTGTAGTGGCATAAAAAGAATAACAATTAGTTATAAGAATTAATAAGTTAATTTTTTATGGTAACACATTTGGCAAAACGGAATGATATAAATTTTGTGACAGAAATGTTATGATACTCTTATTATTTTCAAGTGAATTATTATTTTTTTATTTTAAGATCTTTTCACTTATATTTAAAACAATCAGGTAAGTACTAATTACAATTAGAGTTATAATTATTATATACCATACACACACAATGTTCATTTTTGTTTTAAGCAGCTTTGAAAAGAATTATACATCGTTGGTTTCAGAAAGATTGGAGTTTTATATTTATTTTTGTATCAAACTATGTTGCCATCCAATTAATTGTTTTGATATCTAAACAAAAATAATAATAAACTAATAGCAAATAAAAGTAAAAAAAATATCTAAAATAAAAAAAATAAATAACCAAACACAATTTGTAAACATGCACTCGGCAAATCCATATTAGTAAAGCATGTGCACAAACAATTCGATATGTATTTTTATGAATATTTTTTTGTTAAAATAGCGTTGGATTTTATTCATACAGTTATTACTATTCTATAACCCAGGGCAGTTTCAAAAGCCGAAATCTACAGTTTGGCATCCAATATTTTTACTTCGCATCTTCAGTGGACTGAAAACCGTTCTATTATTACCCTTGAAACTTCACAACGGAACTTGAATCTTTCAAGTACAGAACCACTTTATTCTTTACCCTATAGTCCAAAAGTAATTTTCATCCAGCCCCCATTCCCACGTACTCTTGGTTCGGAAAGTTCCGCGGAAGAGTCAAGTACCTGTCTGGAGCAAGTAATACCACCAGGAGAAAAGAGAGTGAAAAATATCTTTTTGCAAGACAATATTTTTTTCGTTTTTCACCAGGACGCCACGTGATAAAATGCTACTGACGTTTTCATGCAGGATTTGCAGTTAAGGCTTCTGATGTTTTTCATTCTTTTTCAAAGGATAAAAAAAAATTGTCGGGTTCTGTTTTCATTCGTTTTTGTGCTTGTGCTTTTTACTTTATGTCATATCGGGTCTTAAGAAAATGGCTGTTTGTAGGAATTTACTAAAAGATTTTAGCCCTGAGTGGTGTTGACGTTTTCAGACAGGCGTCCTTTGTAATTCATGATAAAGTATAATGCTGAAGGACCTGAGAAAAAAAAAAAAAACATATGTTGAGCCATAAAAAGAACAGTAATTTATTGAAAGAATTTATAAATTAAACTTTATATGGTCAAAAATAAAGAAAAGTGTTTATTCAATAAAATAGCCCGTATACATTCGCCATATACATATATTCGTAATTAATAACACATTAGACAAAAACAGAACAATTATTTAAATTTAGTATTATTTTTTTAAAATTTCTGATACGTTTTATTTATATTTAAAACATCCTGTATGCAGAACAATAAGTCTGTCTAATATATCTCTCTAATATGCCTGCCTAATATGATGGTTGGGCTGACTCCGTACCTAAGTCAGCGTCACGGAACCAAGTCAGACTTCTACCTACTAATATTCCATCACAACAAAAGCTGCGAGTGAGCTGGAGTGAGCTTGAAGTAAGCTAGATACAAAGTAGTTTTAGTTAAATTGTTGAAAAATACTAGATACTGGAAAATACTGATAGCATAGGTGCTAATATGTATGTGATATTTGTTAAATAAATAAAAAATTAAACTGTATGTAAAAATAACGTCAGAATTAATGTGTTATAAAATCTTCTATGAGCAGAAATAATTTTCTTAGGATCTCCAAAAATAAGACATACATACTACTGTGCCCAAAAAGTAAGACCAGTTATAATTTTTTTTTTTCCAAAAACTCTATATTTATTCTTCCCAAATTTATTTCATCGCCTTCATAGTAATCCCCTGCTGACACAATGCACTTATGCCAACTTTTTCCATTCTTCAATGCATACTAAGTCATCCACAGGGATAACTTTCACAGAGCACGGCGATTCACGTTGAATCTCTTCAATCGACTCAAAACGGAGTCCCCGAATGGTCTTTTGAGTATATGATGATATGGGTTTCATATTTGGCGAAAATGTTACGAAGAATCAATGCAATGTGAGCTGCCGCATTCAGTGTTTTCGGTACAAATCAAGATTTGACGCGTTTGAGGCCCAAAACGGAATTGACCGATCCTTTTAGAAATTCCAACATCATCAGCAAAATGTCTAATTGTAAATCGCCGATTTACAAGCACCATATCTTTAATTTTTGGACGTGAGATTCGTGGGTTGAGGTTGATGATTGATCTGAGGGCTCTTCGTTTTCAATGCGTCCTCTGCCTTCTTTGAACTGTTTATACTACTTCTAAACATTTCTTTCCGATATAGGAATGCTCACCGAATGCCTTCTGCAACTTTCTATACGTTTCTGCAAACAAAATTCAATGCAAGTTCTTTGCTCAATTACATCAAATATTTAAAAATCGCTGGAATCAGTTTTAGCGCCTCACAAATCAAGCGTAACTCAAACACTACTGAACATTTTGACGTCAAATTTCACACATATGTCAAGGACAGTGCCAGCAACCTAAAAATGAAAATCACTTGAAATTCCATAACCCCTGGAATTTTAAATTCAAAATTGTTCTTACTTTTTGGACACTGTAGTAAAAATGTTGCCAATATTAATGTAGGATAAAAATATTCTATGGGCAAAAATAATTTTCTTTGAATTTGCAAAAATAAGACATACATATATTTTTCCTACTAACTAAAGATACATTAATAAAACTAATGTCTAAGAAAAATAACTCAAGCCATCAAAAGATGACCTTAGGTATTTCAGATATTTTCTGCTGCGTTATACAGGGGAACGCTTAATATGTGTTTTATCCTGGCTATGTTTACCTTGTTGATTAGAAGAAAAGGATGGGGGAGGGGGAACCCTATTCAATCTCAACCAAAGAAAAGAGTTTCTATTCACTGATATATATGAATATAGACGATAGTTGATCTCAAAGAAAATGTCTGAAAGATTAGTTAGCGTAAATGATTAATACATGGAAAGATTCCGCTGAATATATGATATAAATATTTATTTATATCTTTGAAACTCGAAGATGATTGATTTGATTCTGATTTTTTTATTCATCAGTACATTTTTTTTGAAAAAAAAAATATGAAAGTTATAATATCACACAAAAAAAAAAAAAACATTATAATAAATGCTGTTTTCGGTTCAGTAAATTATTTTATAATTACTAAAAAATTGATTTTCAAATTATTATTGCATTATTTAAATTGTTACTTTGCATTTTATCATAACTGTGTTTGAATAGAAATTTTAATAAAATATTTTTGATATGGCAAAAATATTAACTTTTCGTAGTTTATAGTAATATATTTAAAATATTTGAAAAATAGATAGAGAAATATTGGTTTTTGAAAGAATTAATTTAATTTATAAAAATGCTGTTGATTCCTTTTGAATAGGTAAATACAATTTATTAAATTGTTTGTTAATTATAATGGGAGATTTTTCAAAAAGTAATTTTTGTATTTGTCTATATAATATATAATTTAGTTAAATATATAAATAAGTAATTTTATTTTATTATAAAAAAATATATTAATTTTCTTATGATTTGAAGTTTTCTTGTTTTTTTTCAATGAATGAGGCGCATTTACAAGAAAATTATGCTTCCTTGTGAACTCTCAGTGGCAATATTGATTAAATACTTTTTTCCCCTCTTATATCAACTTAAGCATATGATGCATGCACAACAGTCACTTGCATCAACTTAAGTATATGATACATGTGTAACAGTCACTTGTCTCAACTTCATAACGGTTGTATGACAGTCACTTGTATCAACTTATGTATATGATGCATGTGTAAAGTCACTTGTATCAACTTAAGCCTATGATGCATGTACAACATTCACTTGTATCAACTTAATGCATATGATGCATGTGTAACAGTCACTTGTCTCAACTTAAGCCTGTGATGCATGTACACAACAGTCACTTGTATCAACTTATGTATATGATGCATGTGTAACAGTCATGTATCAACTTAAGCTATGATGTTGTAACAGTCATTTTGTATCAACTTATGTATATGATGCATGTGTAACAGTCACTTGCATCAACTTAAGCCTGTGATGCATGTACAACATTCACTTGTATCAACTTATGTATATGATGCATGTGTAACAGTCACTTGTATCAACTTAAGCCTGTGATGCATGTACAACATTCACTTGTATCAACTTAAGCGTATAACGGTTGTATGACAGTCATTTGTATCAATTTAAGCATATGATGCATGTACAACAATAATTTATATCAACTTAAACATATGACGCATGTACAGCAGTCGCTTGTATCAACTTAAGCGTATAACGGTTGTATGGCAGTCATTTGTATCAATTTAAGCATATGATGCATGTACAACAGTAACTTGCATCAACTTAAGTATATTATGCATGTGTTACAGTCACTTGTATCAACTTAAACATATGATGCATGTACAGCAGTGGCTTGTATCAACTTAAGCGTACGACGGTTGTACGACAGTCATTTGTATCAATTTAAGCATATGATGCATGTACAGCAGTCAGTCCAGTATAATTTTCCTTCGTATGACAACAAGTTTTAATGGCTGCGGAAATGTGAAAAAAGAGACCACTTTTCAAATGGAGTTCATACAACAGAAATCCATCAAGAATATTGCCAACAATCAATGAAGGAACTGTGCGAAAACTGTCCAAGCTTTCATTTAATACAGACGATAGAAAACTTCCTGTTGAATAGTGTGGCAATAGCTTATAGCCACCCCACTCAGTGACTGCTATATATTTCTTTAAACTTGAAGTCGTGGTTTAATTGTGATCGTTTTTCGCAACTGAAATGCTGAAAATCACTAGTATTGGATTAGCATCCAACAATCAATGAAGGAACTGTGAAAAAACTGTTCAAGTACAAATTTAGTCCAGACCATTGAAAACTTCCGGGTAGAATAGTTTGATAACAACTTGCAGTCATGACACTCTATATTTCTTAACTTGAAGATATGGCTTAATTTTGTTCGTTTTGCCGAGATTGAATAGTTAAAATCACTAGTACTGGACTGGCTAATTTTCAAGTACATAAATATTGAGTAGCATATCACGTATTATTAAATATCAAATGTGCTTATGGGAACTGGGGAAAATTAACAATAAATGTACATCTATTAATCACATCTAAATTTTATAATTATATAAATGTATATATAAATATAATTATATAATAATTATAAATATCATTATGACCAATAATGATATTAATATATAATCATATAATATATTATGTATTCATATTGATTATTATATTATCAATGTGATTATCATAAATGTAAATTTATTGATTGGTTGTGTACATATGTGAATAGATGTACATTTATGTACTGTATTTTGTACTGTACTGTTATATTATTATGTACTGTATATTTATGTGCATAACAAAATTTTATTTTTATTATTTGGCTTTTTCTGATAACAAATTGCCTCTTTCATTTAAATGCTTCTTGTATAATAAAATTCCATTCTTCTTCAATAACTTTTAGGAAAAAAAACTACTACTAAACTTTTTATTTCCAGTGGCAGATTATGAACAGTTACAGCAAAAAAAGGACAACGAAAAAAAAAAAAAAATAAATAAACATACAACATACACAACAACAAAATAATGCAACAAATACAACAAAACATGCTGAAACAGAGTTCATTAATCTAACAATAATACCAAGTTGCAGATCTTTTAGCCACTAAATAGTGATACTAGGTGCACCACGGAGAGGTAGATCTTCTGCTTCTTCTTCCCACTACCAACTAAAAACGACTATTAAAATGCTTCCTTTAAATACTATTTTATATATATATATATATATATATAATTTTTTGTGAATACGGTTGAATAAAGAAGAATAAAATGTTGTTTATTTTTTTGTTTATTATATTTGTTTATTATTAGTACATATCAGGCTGTTTTACACAGCTGAATTCTCTTTTACCAGAACTGTCCTTTTTATTTTTCCTTTCTGTTTTTTTTTTTTTTCTTGTCAGATTTGAAAAACCAACATGGTTGAATCTTTGAATACTGTACCATTCAGCAAAGGTCCTAACTTTACTTGAAGATCAATTAATCGATAGAACAGAAAGAATGGAACAAAAGTGTTTCGTTTAGCTGCGAATCGATTGTTCTGAATCGATTAATTCCCAAGAGAAACCATCCATCATTCGCTGAAACGATGATTCACCATATATCAATTTAATGGTTTCGATTAATCGTAAAAAAAAAAAAAAAAGTTTCTTTCTTAGTCAGAATCGGAAATTATTACTACGCCATTTACTGATTTTATTGGACAATTTATTCGAAATGAAAGTTTCTTAAAAAAACTTAACTAGGTATGTAATCCCTTTTTTTTAATTTTCGTCTCTTTCATGACAAAAATAGTATACCGTTTATATTTCAAGCTTGAATATGCAATGCGTATCTAATGAACAAACATTGAACAAGAATTTATTGAGTGATAAGATTGATTGCCATAATGAAGTGAAATAATTTAAGCTGCAGGTCTATGGTAAATATCATATCCTATAAAACAAAAACTAAATTCTTTAGTAAAGTTCTAGAGTAATTTCTCATACAAGAGTGAAGTAGCAATCCATCATTTTCCATATCATTAATTTATATTTTTTTACTTTTTTTTATCCAAGTAAGAAGCTTTAGTTTCAGTTTTTTGTGTTATATAGTCCAATATAAGACTACTATAATTTACAATATAAACCAATTTTTAATTACTGAAATATAAATTTTTAAAATTTACAAAAAAGAAACATTTAGGTTGTTATTTATTTTTCTACGTTATTAAATAAATGTTAACATCAAATAATCAAATCGTATTTCTTGTCTTTAAAAATATTCTTTTTGGGTGAACATTTATCCTTTATTTATTATCATTATCACTGATACTGATAGTATAGTGTAATGTTTGTAATTAGTAATGCTTCTGTAGATCATTTAAGAAATTTGTATGAAGTAAAATAAGATTTTTTTCTCTTATTAAGCGAAGAAAATTAAGGAAATTATTAAGGAAATTTATTAAAGAAATATTTATTAAGGAAATTTCCTTATATTATCAGAATGTTGTAGCATTTTTTCACACTGGAAGAGTTTAGGCATTCCATTCATAGGAGAGATAAATGTATGTTATTTGACAAGCATATAATAATAATCCATCACTCAAATTTGAAAGAAGACAAGCACTGTTATGGGTAGTTATATTACATGCAATTAGAGTTTTGTACTAATGGAACAACCCCTATCACTCTAATCTGATAGCAGGTATTCAGTATCATGTATAATGATGAAATTAGCGAATGTCTGTATAACCTTCACAGGTCGAAACTATTACAAAATGAATATCAACCAATTGATATATCATAAGTTATTCCATCGCGATTGGTGATAGATCACGAGCTGAGAAATATTTAATCCAATGAGAAGTGAGGGAAACTCTTGAAGGATCGTCTTAAAAGGATAATTTTGGTGAAGAAGAGCGAGTGTTTTGTGACGAGTCGATTAGAAGTGTTTTACTTTTCTGAATAATCCGGATTTCCCGCCTGTTTTGGTGATAATTAAAACGATATTAGGTACACAAGCACGCATGCGATGTAATTGATAAAATATATTCCAGTTTGGATGTTTCGATGGAGATCCCTGAAAAATAATAAATCCTTGCAGATGTGGAAGATTAATTTGTATTTATCATGTGTTAAGAAATTTCTTTTCAAAACAGTGCATATTAAATTCACAACAAGTTTCATGATTTACTTAAATATTTAAATGTCGCAATAAAATGTTACATTCATCAAAAATACACATAATTATCAAACTTGTGCTTCATTCACAGTCCATTGTAATATGTAAAAAATATATAACTATATCTTATTTAATTAAATAATGCAATAAAAATTGATGTTGGATCCAATTTATCGATTTACTAGAAACTTTAGAAAATCTGGTCATGTTAGTCACCGTTTTAAATAACATTTCTAAATAATTCCATTAATATTACTACAGTGTCCAGAAAGTAAGACCAATTTTCAATTTAAAATTCCGGGCTTATGGAATTTCAATTTTTTTTCATTTTTAAGTTGTTGGCACTGTCCCTTGATATCTGTGTGAAATTTGACGTCAAAATATTTATTAGTGTTTGGGAGATGCTAAAACTGATTCCGGCAATTTTTGAACTAAGATTACTTTGTAGGTGATGAAACAAATTTGGAAGAATAAATAAATAATTTCTGAAAAAAAAATAATTGGTCTTACTTTTTGGGAACAGCAGTAAATTTTCTGAAATTTTAATAAGCTAGCAATAAATTTATAAATCAATTTTCAAATAATAAGAAATATTGCTTAAATTATCAAAAAAAATTACCATCATATATGAGAAAACTTATCCGTTCCAGTGAAAAATTATTCTCCAACAGAAAGAAATTGATAAACTTGAATCATGAAACTAAATGAAATTGTCTTCGTGCCAGAGCTTTGTCACGTACGGTAAAAAGATTAGCAGTTTCTTACCATCTTGCGCGTCAAAGGTGACGAAGCTTAAAGCTATGAAGTTGATGGACGAACGTTTCTCGTACAAATCGATTTATGGATCTCGGTAAATAGGAAAGGGACAATGTGTTCCAGATGGGGAGATAAAAGTTCGAACAAAGTTACATCATCTTATTGACAACGTAATACAAATATCTATGAAATTAACTTAATTCTCAGAAAAATAAAGATATCCATAAAGCATAAATAAAAGAAATGAAAACTCACCACACTAGTATTGGTTTGGTTTGTCGAACTACGGTCATCTTTTGCACATGAGGACTAAACAGACCAAGACCTACAGTGTAAATTGGATGCCGAACCTGTAGCAAACACCCATGGCACCGCCAGGGTTCTAACCTGAAGCACCAATCGGCCATCACATTAAGAATAAATTTACAAAAGATATTTAAATATGTGGAATATTGCGTATTGATATAAAAAATTACAAACAATTATGAGAAAAATCATCTTACCAATTCCAGTTAAAGAATTACTCGCCTATACAGAAAAAAAAAAAAATCGATAATTTTCAATCACGATAAGTGAGGAATTTGCCTTCTTGAGAAAGTTCTCGACACATATGACGAAAAAAATAATTTTTACTATCATACATCAGAGATAATGTAGCTCCTATAACTATGAAGTTGATGGACGAAAGTTCCTCTTATAAGCCTCTTAATGTTCTCAGCAGATGATGAAGGGAAAATATGTTCCATATTATGAGATAAAAGCCAGAACATTGTAACGTTTATCTAACAAAGTAATTTTTTCCGGAGTAATATGAACTTCAACAGAAAATTACAAGGAATAATACTACAAAAGGAATTTTTAAATTAAGGATATAATACTGTGCCCAAAAAGTAAGACCAACTATTTTTTTTTTTTTGCTCAAAAACTCTTTATTCATTGTTCCAAATTTATTTGATCTCCTTCAAAGTAATTCCTCTGGACACAATGCACTTATGCCAACTTTTTTTCCAATCCTCAATGCATGCTGAAAAGTCCTCGGCAGGTATGGTCTTCAAAGCGCGTGGCGATTCACGTTGAATCTCTTCAATCGACTCAAAACGGTGTCTCCGGAGTGTTCTTTGAGTTTAGGAATAGTCAGAATTCGCGCGGTGTGAATACAGGGGTTATGAAACGACATGGGTTGCGGTTACTGATCACCGTGCAGTTGCTGGCACTGTCCTGCTGGCACTGTACTGACAGTGCCAGCATCCTAAAAAAAAAAAAATGAAATTCCATAAGCCCCGGCAATTTTAAATTGAAAATTGGTCTTACTTTTTGGATACAATAGTACAAAAATTAGAAACATGTATAAAAAAACGGATCATAACTGTTCCAGTCAAACAAATATTCTACCAGAAAGACAAGAAAATGATAAATTTGAATTGCGAATTGAAAGCGGAAATTTCCTTCCTGTCAGAGTTTGTCACGTACGGCGAAAAGTTCTTACCATCGTACACATTAAAGGTGATATAACTTCTACAACTTTGAAGTTGATGGACGAACATTTCTCGTATGAATCGATTTATGATTCTTGGCTGATGGTAAAAGGAAAATGTATTTCACGTGGAAAGATAAAAGCTGGCACGAATTTACATATTATTATTAAAGAGGAAATGCGAATAATAAAAATTTTTCAAATTAAATTATTTCCTAAATAAATTATGTTTAAACATGAGATAAGCTCGATTTGTTGCCCATCAGCAACATCTGCTGCTAGTGCAAGTGAATTCAGATTTAATTATGACAATGATGACGTCCATTGCCACAATTTAAATTTGAGCTTCTTTCAAAGTCGAAGAGAATCGTCGGCGATTAGAGAGCTTGTGTGTAAATATTTAAATATAGCAAACAATAATCCAGCTTTCTGGAGAGAGTTCCAATTTCAAAACATTTACATCAAAATTCTTCTTCAAAAGCAATCCTTTCTTTATCGTCAATTGGGGAGTTTTCTGTTGAAAATATTACCAATATAAAGTGTGGTCACCACAAAAGGCATATCATTTATGTGATTGAGACATGTGATGCGATCGTTTATGTTGTACATGAGGTTTGTAGGATGTTAAAAAGGAGCCAATTACCCTGCTTTTGAACCCTGCTTTTGAAATAGAGCATTTTTTTTAAATCCGTCTTTCTTACAATGTTGCTCTATGTTCATCAATGATCTGAGTAGGAAATTCATCATCTTTAACACGTCTTATTTGAATTTCTTAAATATACTTAATAAGATTTAAGGTTGGCTATTTAAAGCGTGAAGTTGTTTTCGACTAATATTTTTATGATACAAGAATAAAGTGCTTTGACATCTTATATGATATTATCTTCTATCGCACTGATTTAAAGGCGGATGCTCCTATGCATCAAAGACTTGTTGTTTCATGTGGGATGCATATGGTGATCCATTCATACACCCAAATAGGCACTGATTATTGAAACTATGTCTTCCAGATGAATATCTTTCGCAGATGTGTTACGGATGATAACGGTTTGCAAGTAATCTGCAATTCCAGAATATTTGATACGCTTTGTAGATAATTATTAACAATAATTATATTAAGAATAATTATGTGTATAGAGAAACAGCCCTTGCTGAATTGCAAAAAATTGAACATATTTACGTTCCCTCCTCAATTATTCCTCCTTTCAGCTTGTTTAGTAGTAAATGAATAATTGTTTGCCTTCTTCATGAACTTCATGAGCATCATCATTCTTATTCCTGTGTGAGTGCAGCAAATGAAATATCTATATTGGGTTAGTGTTACGACGTTAGTTGACACTCGATTTGTTTTTCGCTGTCCTTGAATAAATTTTCTGGATGTAGAATTTTTGTAATTTGTAATTACATTCTATAAAAACAGAAGGCCAGACACTTTATAATCTGTTCATATGTATCTAATTTTGCCCTGAGATTAATGTATCAATAGTCATTCATCACTGTTCTTTCAACAAATGATTCCAGCATGTTTTGTTTGTATTACTTGCCTTTTAGTAAAGGGTCGAAAATTTCAATTTTTTTTTATTTCGCTACCATAGCGAAATAGCAGTCTTACATATACATTTCCGATTTTATATCTACAATTGCATATGACACAAACTAATTGAAGGGACGTTATTTATCATATTGTATGTTTCCTCATCATATTTTATTTAACAACATACCCAGATTTTATGTTAAGTAATTTCCTTTTTTGTAAGATTTTTGTCTTAACTTAAAAAAAAAAGTAGTGCATATATTCCTACGTTTATTACTCTATGGATGTTTTGTTACAGTCAAATTCGTTATTTTATATTTCTTTACTGTTTTTGTATGAAAATTGTTTTATTTTATGTGTTATAATCGTGCTTCCTCCTACACACTTTCAAGTGCCTCTTATGTGGCTCAAAAATAGTCAGTAGGCCTCAAGTCTCTCACCAGAGGAAGTGCACAGCAACCAGAGGAAGTACATCTTGTTCCTCATCAACAGAGGTCTCGCTGGTGAGAGACCAGGCCCGTCTGTTGAGAAATGTTTAGTTTAATGTTTTTTAGAGGAAATATATTCAGCGCATCCCGGCGCATTAGTTGGCTTAAAATTCTCACCCAGAGAGGAAGTATATTTTGCGCACACTGCACATAGCAGAGTTTCGAGTTTTCGGCTTAGAAGTGGAATACTTTCACGTATCTATAATTATAAGTCATTAAAAGTATTAACTATTATATGTCTCTTAATTGTATGTGCGTAGTGTTTGTGCGTGTGTAAATAAAGCTGTGAGTATTGAAACCTGCGCCTCGAATATCTCCTCCCAACCACACCTAGTTACAATCTGTTACCCAACCTACAAATTATTATGTTACTAAGTTTATTATGTTACATTTTTATGTTATGTTTATTATGTTACTAAGTTTATTATGTTACTTTTTTTTATGTTATGTTTATTATGTTACTTTTTTTATGTTATGTTTATTATGTTACTAACTTTTACTATATTTTATTTATATTTTTATTCAGTTTTTCCAAATAAAAATAACAATTAAATATAATGTTTTAGTGTAAGAAACAATATAATAATAGTACAATATAAAATATAAAAAAATTTTACTCGATATAAAAATAATATATTCCAGAAGTACATTTGATAGGTTATCCTGAGAACATGAGATCAAAGGGTATGATCAATACTATTCAGATCAAAGACATGAGGTCAAAGGCATTATGATCAATACTATTCAGGAATAAAAAGGGCCAGACGCGACATCTGTTTCATTAATCAGTCTGCGGTGCTCTTATGTATTCATTTGTAAATCGTTAAAATTGCAAGTATCTGCTTTTCTGTATTAGGATATTAAAAATATGTCTGATTCGATAAACCGAATATTTGTTACATAATAAAAAAATTATTTTGTTAACAAGTCTCTTAATGAATATGGAACTAACTTCCGTTTTTCTAATTAAAAATTCATTTTACAGAAGGAATTGAATATAAAAAAAAAAATATTATTTAACACTATATGAACGATTTCCATCATGATTTAAATGCAGTCTTTAAAATATTTTATATACTAATTCAATGGCAAATTTTTTATTGCAGAAATGTTTCAAATTGTATTTATTTTTAAAATATCATAAACACAATCATTTTTAATTCAAAGTTGAAGGTAATTTAAGTAATGCTAAACATTTGCTGTGGGTGATGGCCGAGTCAATAGCTCTCTGGCGCTCGGTGCTACAGGTTTCGGGTTTGAGTCCCGACAATACCATGGATGTTTGTAGAGATTCGAAGTCCATTTTAAACCATAGGTCTCGCTGTAATATGGGTGTTAGGTGTAGAGCTGACAGCTCTACCCGTAAAAAGAAAACATATGTTATCTCGAAATCACCCAGTAGGCCTTGATCAACAATAGGACTATGATCTACATTTGTAAAATTAAAGGTTATTTTTTTAACGCTAACTAACCAGTTCTTATGTTTAATACTCAGCGTCGCACTGCGGGGCAGACACCCTAGAAATAGTCTACTCAGGGAGTGAAATGCTTCTATTGTAATGGGGCATCCGTAGGTAGAAGTCTGACTTATCAAAGGAGAAAAGGGCCTTTCTTGAGGACTTTTAGGACATTTTTTCTATCCCGCATTTTCGGATCGTATGGAAGAAAACTCACGAAATCCACCCAACAGGTAGTACGATTAACGACGCAAAATGCTGAACATCACAGACGCCATCGAGTCTCTTCGTTTTTTGAAACAGTGTCTACAATAAAGACACGTGGATTGAACCTCAGCTCTAATGCTTACCAGCGATGCACATTGACAGAGCCACGACTCGGGCATTCTTACATTGTTTAAACGATACACAACAGTAAAATATTTATCAAAAAGGATCGATAAGGTAATAAAAAACATTCATTTAGAAGAAATAAGTCGTGTATGTAATTTACTTTCCAACTGATCTCGTTATTTTCAAACTTTAATGACAATAAGACGTTACTTTTTTTTTTTCAACTCAAAGCGCTGTTTTCCATCTTGTTAACGGGAATACTTTGATATCCTCTCGTTGACGGCAGTCGTTAATTTCTCCGAAAATTTAAAGTGTTTATTCAATTTGCTGAGTTTATTTCTGACGCCTCTTTTTGAATTAGGAAAATTTCCGAGTTCATTCGCTGGACTGAGAAGCAAATTAAATTCTCGCCCACTTGAGTTTGAGTACGAAGCATTCATTATTTTTTTTTGCATCGATGGATTTGATACAAAAGAATCTTACACCGGGATATTTGGAGAAAAACTAATCAACGATATAAGTGAATTATTTTTTATACAGCAAGTTTCATCTGTTTTATTTTCACTTTCGAATTCAGAGTTTATAAATTACTACGACGATAATGGAATGATTTGAAATAAAGAAACATCATAATTAAAAATTCAAAGTTTTAAGCATTCTGTAATATTTTTTTATTATTTACATGCTATCAAGTTGAAGATTCATACAATTTAAACGGTAAAGAAGAAGATTATCTTAGAAAATAAGCTTTTTGTAAAATTAATAATTTGGTAAATTATTCATTTTCTAAAATTATCTTTAAAAATAAATTTATGTTTCGCATCTGAAAATATAAATAAAAGTATATAATCAATAAATAATTAGAAAATATGAACGGACATTATAGACGTACAATTCAATTAAGTCTTCTCATTCTTCTTTGTATATTTCCAATATTGGTTATAATATTAAATATTTTAAAATATTTCCTTTTATACAACTTTTGATAAACTAATCATAATGGAAATAATTGATTTCCTAAATTTATCTTTATAAATAACTTCATGCTATGAAATCAGTAAAATATAAGTTACAAAAAATCAATAAATAATTAAAAATCATGAGTGAACATTATGGTAATAAAATTTTTATTAAACCTTCCTATTTTTTGTTGCAAATTTCCAACATTTTGTTATAAAATTAAATTTTTCAAAATATATTCCTTTTATAGCCTTTTGCTAAACTAACAACTTGCTAAATAATTGATTTTCTAACTTTATCTTAAAAATAAATGTATGCTTGCAACAAGAAAATATAAATATTAGTGCAAAATCAATAAGTAATTATAAAAATATGAATGAACAATGTGGAAGTAAAATTAAACTAAGCATGATCATTCTTCTTTGTATATTTCCAATATGTGATGTGAAATTTAATTTTGAGAATATATTTCTGTTATGCGGCTGAATGATAAATATCTAAAAATTATAAATCACGTATATCTATTACTTTTAGTAAAAATTTTTATTCAATTATAACTATACTTAAATTAACTAATTAATATAAAATGTTTAAATAGGACGGCATAAAGAAATAAAAACTGTTAAATTTATATCGACAACAGTTTCGTATGGAAATTCAGGTCACGAAAAGGAACTAAACAATAAAATGCAATTTTATTTCACTAATGATAACTATCATTAATAGCGAGAGATAATTATTTATTCCGAAAGCAGCAGATAGTGTGAGATAATAATTTACAAAATTAAATAAAGATAGTTATTATACTTCTGTAACCAAATCTACATATTTTAAACTAGTAGGGATATTTAGGGTTAGGGTATTTACTTAGATATTTTGGTAAAAGGAGTGTATTATAGATAAATACGCCGCATTTTTCTACCACCTGATACCCAACTAACGAGGCAAAGATGCTAAATATCACAAAAGCCATCGAAGCTCCTCGTTTTTTGAAACAGTGTCTATAACAAAATCGCCAGAAGATTGTGCTCACCAGCGCCACATTTTGCTATGAATCGGACATTTTTAAATTATAAAAATGTTAAATAAGAGTAAAATATTTATCAAAACGCATCGATTTCATAAAAAAAATGTTTTAGAAGAAATCAGTCGAATGTAATTTACTTTCCAACTGATCTCGTTATTTTCAAACTTCAATGATAATAATACCTTACTTTTTTTCAACTCAAAGTGCTGTTTTCTATCGTGTTAACAGAAATATTTTAATATCCTCTCGTAGAAGGCTGTCGTACAATTCTCCGAAAATTGAAGTGTTTATTCAATTTGCTGAATTTATTTCTGCCGCCTCTCATTGGACTGGGAAGATTTCCGAGTTCATTCGCCGGACTGAGAAGCAAATTAAATTTTCGCTTCACTTGAGTTTTGAGGAGAAGCATTTATTATTTTTGCATCGATGGATTTGATACAAATGATCTTACACCGGGATATTTACAAACTAATCATCAATGTAAGTGATCTATTTTTTATGCAAGTTTCACCCGTTTTATTTTCACGTTCGTATTCGGAATTTAAAAATTAATAAGCCGATAATGGAATGAATTGAAATAAAGAGACATCATAATTAAATATTCATAGATTTAAACATTCTGTGATTTTTTTTTATTAATTAGGCTCTACCATGTTGGAGAATCATACAGTTTAAATGATAAAAAAAAATTTGTTTTAAAAAATAAACTTTTGATAGTTTGGTAATTAATTGATTTTATAAATTTATCTCTAAAAATAAATGTATGCTTCGCAATAGGATAAATATACATATATGTAAAGAATCAATAAATAATTACAAAATATGAATACACATTATGGAGGTGCAATTCAACTAAGCATATTCATACTTGTATATATTTTTTTTTAATTTTGTAAATTAATCCTCAGTGTTGTGCTAGAAGAACATTCCATAAGTAATTTACTAATGGACGAAAGGAAAGGGGCAGCTTCTGTTGAGGTGGGAGCACCAGTAGGTAGAAGTCTGACTTATCTCCGTGAATGAGAGAAGAAGAGAAGGGCATTTTAGGTGTGACTATGAGGGGGAAACTACCCACATTTGCTTATTGTATGAGAGAAAACTTCCATACATGAGTAACTCACTCCCAAAACTCCAATGCGCATCAATGAATGCAAAATTCCTTTTGTAATAATGTCATCCAAATTTCACAAAACTTCAATTATTTATAACGATATTACCTATTGTAATTTTGGATAAACCAGACGGGACATTTTTAAATTCCTTAATAAAATTTATAATTTCATTACGACGGATAACTGATGTACCTGCAATTCTACTAAAAATCTTCAAAATATCATAAACACACTGTAGTGTAACTACTAGCAGAATATTATAATAGCAAACTTCGATTACTGGAAAATAATCCGCAATTCCTGTATTTTAATAATTACATCGCCAATAATAAGAATCTTTACATTCAAACTCGAAGAAGAATGCTTTTTTTTTCCTATCCCACTTGGTTTATAGACAATGTGGTCTCATGGAAGGCCGGGAAAGGATTGCAGCTTCTGTTGCTATGGGGCACCTGTAGGAAGAAGTCTGGCTTGGTTCCGTGACAAGGAAAAAAGAGAACAGTGTGCTTTCAGGGAGGGTTTCTAGCTCGAATTATCAGAAAACCCTGAAAACTTCCCTCCAGGTAGTATGACTCCTAGTCACCATGCAGGATATAACGAACGTATCGAATCTGCTCGTTTTTTGAAACAGTGTCCGCAACAAAGCAGTCAGTATATTGACCCTCAGCCCTAATGCTCACCAGCGGTGCATGCATCCACTGAGCCAAGAGACGGGCATCTTTAAAAATGATACATAAGAGTAAAATATTTAACAAAAAGCGATCAATTGTATAATAAAAAAATGTTTTAGAAGAAACCAGTCGAATGTAATTTACTTTTTCTAACTGATCTCGTTATTTTCAAACTTTAATGATAATAATGCGTTCTTTCTTTTTACTCAAAGCATTGTTTTCTATCGTGTTAACAGGGATATTTGATATCGTCTCTATGGAGGCAGTCATTTCAATTCTCCGTAAATTGGAAGTGTTTATTCAATTTGCTGAATTTATTTCTTCTGCTTCTCATTGATTAGGAACATTTCCGAGTTCATTCGCCGGACTTAGAAGCAAATTAAATTCTCGCTCCACTTGAGTTTTGAGGAAGCGCATTCATTATTTTTGCTTCGATGGATTTGATACAAATGATCTTACACCGGGATATTTAGAGAAAAACTAATCATCGATATAAGTGAGTTATTTTTTTATAAAACAACTTTCACCCGTTTTATTTTCACTTCCGAATTCGGAGTTTAAAAATTACTATGTCGATAACGGAATGATTTGAAATAAAGAGACTCCATAATTAAAAAATTAGCGATTGAAGCATTATGTGTTATTTTTTTATTACTTACATGCTATCAAGTTGAAGATTCATACAATTTAAATGGTAAAGAAGAAGATTATGTTAGAAAATAAGCTTAATTTAAAAATACGCTTTTGTTAACTTGATAATTTGGAACAACTGGAAGAATATAAATATAAGTACACAATCCATAAATGCATAATATTTATAAAATTTGACTGAACGTTATGGACATAATATTCAATTAAGCATGCTCATTCTTCTTTATATATTAACAATATTTGTTATAAAATTAATATTTTCAATATGCGTTCCTTTTATATGGTTGAATCCTTTTACACGGCTTTTGCTAAACTGATAATTTACTAAATAACTTATTTCCTAAATTTAGCTTTGAAAATAAATTTATGTTTCGCAAATAGGAAAAATATAAATAGAAGTACAAAATCAATAAATAATTGGAAAATATAAATGAAAAATTTATTCAATTCTTTTATTTCTTTTCCAATTACATAAAAGCAGAATTGACAGTGATCATTCATTTAATAATATTTTTTTATAATCCAATAGTTCGGTTAATAGGTGTTCATTTTACGCTTAATATTCCAAAATTAAATGCAATTTTGGTATTAAACTACCAAAATTAAATACAATTTTGGTAGTTTAATACCGAATATACCTGTCATACTATCAAATTATATCAGCATAAGAATCTAATTTCTTTAAATAAAAAACAGAAAGAAGATTGTTCTTTCAAATCTATATATATATATATATATGTATATATATACTGAAAAACTATTTATTTATTCATCCAAATTTATTTCATCGCCTTCAAAGTAATCCCCTCTGGTCAGAAGCACTTATGCCAACTTTTTTTCCAATACTCAATGCATGCTAAAAAGTCATCGGCAGGGATGGCTTTCAAAGCGGCGATTCACGTTGAATCTCTTCAATCGACTCAAAACGGTGTTCCCAGAGCAGTCTTTTGAGTTTAGGGAATAGCTAGAAGTCACATGGTGGGAATACAGTGGTTTTGGAACGATATGGATCTCATTTTTGGCAAAAATATCAAGAACAATCAAGGCAGTGTGAGCTGACGCATTCAGTGTTTTCGGTACCATAATCGAGATTTGACGCGTTTGAGGCCCAAAATGGAATTGACCGATCCTTTTGAAATTCCAATATCATCAACAAGGTCTCTAATAGTAAATCGACTGTTTGCAAGCACCAAATCTACAATTTTTTGGACGTGAGCGAGATGTCGAGCGAGATTTGATAGTCGACCAGAGGACTCTTCGTCTTCAACGCGTTCTCTGCCTTCTTTGTACTTTTTATACCACTTCTTTCCGATATAGGAATGTTCACCGAATGTCTTCTGTAGCATTCTATACGTTTCCGCTAACGAATATTCATTCCGTAAATAAAATTGAATGCAAGTTCTTTCCTCAATTAACTCTGACATTTCGAAAATCATCGAAATCAGTTTTAGCATCTCACAAGGCCAAGCGTAACTCAAACACTAATGGATATTTTGAAGTCACATTTTACACAGATATCAAGGAGTTGTGCCAGCAACCTAAAAAAGAAAGAAAATGAAATTCCGTAAGTTCCAGGAAATTTAAATTCAAAATTGGTCTTTCTTTTTGGACACAGTAGTATAATACCTACATCTTAAATATAGATGTTGTAAATACAATTGATTTAAATGAAATTCTTCCTTAAAAGCAACTATAATAACATCCACATTACATAGAAAAACTTAAGGTAACAAAGAATAGTACAATAATAATAATTACGAACACTTTTAAAAATTATCTTAATGCGAAGAATAAACCTGGTTTGATGTTATCATAAAGTTAGTCTTCGACTTAAAATTAATCTTCTACTTTTGTCAACAGTATTCTTTAATTAACTCAATTCGCTATTTGTACTTGGCTTCTTTTTTTTCCCCTCATTTACAATTCTTTATCTCACTAAAGTCAAGTTCCACTAAATAATAAAGAGGAAACCCAATTAAAAACTTCTGTACAATAGCCCATAATCCTGGGATTAACTGTAGGTATCTGCTTTTGCAGACAAGATTGTTAATAGCAGTCTCTGAATCTTTGTTAAATGTTTTTTTCTACATTTTCTTATCTTCTCTTCCATTACATTTACACAGTACCCTTATATTTATTTAACATCCCCCCCCCCCTGAAAAAAAACCCCCGAAGATACTATACTGTCAACCCCATAATCATTCCATCGCCCTCTATGGGCAGTTATCTCCCCTTTTGGTAAAAAGTGTTTTAAATCAATATAGTAGTTCATGTGATATCGTTAAATCTACACATCCTTATATGTTATCTACAAGGGCTATATCTTTATATCAAAACCGTCGTATCATTATAAGGGAACGTAAGAACTTACAACTAAATACTGGCGGTAGATTTTTTAATCATGTCTGGTAGTATATTTCACATAATGTTTCATTATCTAGTTATTTCTAAAAAGATGAAGAAAAAAAGTAAGAAAATGACGTTGTGTTATATTTATAGTTTAGAATTTAATGTATATGTTTTATTATGTATGTAATATATACAGTAAGTAGACGGAATTTCTGGTTTTTAAATTATAATTTAAATCAAAGAATTTTATGAATTGTTCCTGACGGATTAAAATAAATGTATATTTTGGATGAATTTTTAAATGTATATTAATCAGATTTTTAGTTTAATTCTTGTTATTCAGTTTAAAAATTTTAAAAATGGATCTTTTACATTAAGGTTTAAATTTTAATTATAATGCAAAAAAAATTATTCTCTTTCAATATTAAGTTCAATTAAATTTATGTTACAGCTAGGTTGAGGATAAGGAATATTTAGCTTATGTTTAAGAAATTTATAATAATTTATAAATATTAATTAATTGATACATGTCTTTTAAAAATTTGAATCATAACTGTACATTTAATGTTATGTACATGCAGATATACAGAGAAGGGCATCCCCAAATAAATAATTTTTTAATTTCAATATATTTATTTTTATAAAAAATCAAACGAATTTCACGAAAGACTAAATATAAATACTATAGAATATTTAATTTAAAATCGCATGTACTATAAATTACAATCGCAATAAATTTCCTTTTTAATATTTCACAAAAAAAAAAATTACAATTCAACATTCACAACATTTTATTAGAATTTAATAAGCATAAATTAATTCAAATATTAGATTGAAAAATGTTTGTTTCACTTTTAATGTATGGTATATTGTTTACATACAAACAACTTCGTTTTCGGATATCATTCTCACTGGGAAGAAGTGAAATTTTTGCTCATTCTTTACTTTTCTACTTTAAATCTCCGCATTTAGTTCATATTTTAATTAAATATTTGTACTGCATTATGGCTGCTTGCACACTGTATTATGCATCTTAATTAAGTTGTTTCTTATTAATACGCTTTTATTAGTTTCACCTGTATGTTTGTTTGTTTGTAACTGACTCATTGGGCTCAATTTTGCCCTACTTTAAACAAACAGATTTTAATTTAAACGCTGTAGACTTATTAAGGACCGACGACACTAAAAATATTTTGATAAAGTTTATTATCTCATCACGATTAGGATCGCCAGGATGAGTGATTTTATTTTAACTTATGAAGAGCAATTCAACCCATGTAGAATGAAAGTACATAAGACATTCAAACTTCGCGGCACAGTGGCACAACGGATAACGCGGCTGACTAAGGATCAAGGAGATTCCCTGTTTGAATCCTGTCTGGCTCAAAATATTCACATTTACCCTTTGTTTTACTCACAATTAAATTATTGTAAGAACTATAGATCCAATCCTCCGTACGGGACCTCATTTAAATATTATTGTTTAAAAACACTAAAAAACATGCTTTTAGAGTTAATCAAACTAAAAAGTAAAAAATAATTGTTAACATAAAATTACTGACGAGAAAATTAACGTCACTGTTCTAAAAGCGTGGGGTGCCTTGTATGACATTTTTAAAGCAAACTCTGTATTTCGGAATGAAATTAGTATAAAAATATAACGATTGATATCCAGCCCCCACGCTTTTAGAACAGCGACATTAATTTTTCTCGTCAATAATTTTATTCTTATATTAACAATTATTTTTTACTTTTTAGTTTGATTAACTCTAAAAGCGTGTTTTTTAGTGTTTTTAAACTATAATATTCTTATTTTTGTAACTTTCATATATAATCACTAATTTATTTAAACTATTATTAACTCTTACCCTAAACCATTTCTGAATTACATTTTTCAGATATTTTTACACACACAGGATAGCTGTTAAGATCCTCAGCAATTGCTAATAAGCTCACATGCAAGTTGATTAAATATGTTGCACTTTCGAAATAGAAACGTCGCGAAATAATAAAACTTTTAAGCATTGATTTAAATGTGCACTAAAATTTATAATCTTATTATGCTTCTATAAATTTAACTTGAAATACATGTCAGATAAAGTTTATCTAAGCTACTGTATTGCTTATTAAAATATGGTTTTTGAGATCTTATTCATTGATTTACCGATCGATTATTGAGTTTTATTCATCTGACTTTTTGAAAAATAGTCAATGGATAAAAAATCGACCAGTCTTTTATGATAGGTGAAAAATATAGTGAATAATTGGATCGTAGCAATAGTGAATCTTGGGGATATTGGGTAACAGATAAACGATATCCTAGTGAATACGGTTGCTTTCTTTCATACATTCTAGCATTGTGTTGCTGTAAACAGATCTTCGCGAAAAAATCGGAAAGATCGAATCTTGGAATCTTGAAAAGATTCAACACTTTAGTGATGTATTCGTGATTATTGAGTGTATTGATAATATGTTCTGAAAAGGTAGGAATTCAACAAAACATCAAGTAAGATATAATAGCGAATACAATAGTTATAATAATTACCTGTTATATTTTCAGCATTTGCATTTTTAACGTTAAAATAGGCTATCATTCAAAAATTCCTGTAGTCAGATCAGGACGTACTGTTTAACCTAGGTTTCTGGTAACTAATACACATCCACGTCACAGCCTGAATTCGAACCTGCGGTACCAATGGCGGGAGCGCTACCCAGCTAGCCATCATGCCGAAGCACACTTGTGAACCACTTTGTTTAATTAACTATTTCAATATTTTGAATGATAGAACATGCTTTCTACTCTAGAATAAATATCCTAAAATGCATTTATTGCTAGTGGCATGATAGTTAACAAATATTTAGAGAAACTCAGTTAACGAAACAAAAATTATTTTATAATTTTTATTACTTCTATAAAAAAAAAAACCAAGACTTTAAATAAAAATAAATTTTATTTTTCGAAAAGAAAAAAATAAATTCATTAAACAAATTCCTCTGATAAACCACAAAAATAATAGAATGAATTGTTTTAGATGTCTTATAACCTCCTTTTCAAACAACCGTGCACTTATCCGTCAACATGATGCGTGTTTTCATGTGATTTAGTGGCTTTATCTTACCCAAACAACGTTTTTTTTTTTCTTTCCTCGCTAATAACTCGGCAGCATAATTTGCGTTTAACCTGTCATTTGCACAGCCAGTGTGTTGGAAAGAAAGCCAATGAAATGAATAATCGCCAAGCGTGGAGACGAAAGGCTTTACATGCTTTTGGTAATATATATAAATATCATAGCGTCTCTTCCTATACTATACTTATAAGGTTTCAAGAACAGGATCCCTTTAAGGTTCATAGGGAAACATTTTTAATTTTTATTTACAAGTATTATATATGTGTGCATAACGCTATGTTAATACAAATTATTATTTGTAAAAAAAAAAAATGGAAATTAAAAATTAAATTTGTTCACTCCAAGGACGGAGATTTTCAGAGTTTTCAATTCTATAAAGATAATCTAGCCTATAATATCAGCGTTAATCTATAGAAGTGTTTACACATTCTATTTACTCAACAAAGCAAAAGTTTCGTAAATTAGAAGTTTACGGCTAGGCGTAACTTCTAGGCTTTTTGCACTGATAAGTAAAAATATATATAATATAATATTATATTATATATATATATATATATATATATATATATATATATAATATTTTTATATATATTTTCAGTGCAAAAAGCTAGAAGTATGAAGTAAAATGAAATTAGTTAATATGTTTTTCATGTCACAAATTAAAATAAATATTTAAGTAACTTCATAATTTTAAAATTTTCGGAAAAAACTGGCACTCTTTTCTTGGCATTTAAAAAGTTTAAAATGTGGCTTAAATTTATTATATAAATGGAATTATTACTAATTTATTATGAAATTATTTTTAAAAAAACATCTCAAAAGCTTTGAATTTTATGTGTACTCCAGCAACTTTAAAATGCATTTTATCAAAAAATATTTTCTTCGTGAATTTATTTGAAATTGAAAAAATGTGTTCCAATGAAGCTATTACGTGGTTTACGAATGTTTCTGTACGTACTTCTTTACGATATAAAGTAAAAACGAAAAGAAACAACTCCTTTTGCGCATTCATAATACACGGATTCATTAACTTTCATTTGGATAAATGTATTAATATATCAGAAATACTTTCAAACAAATTATCGAACTCTTGCATTCCTTTTAATTTTTGACTACATAAAATATTTACGCGATACTTTTAATGGAGAACTTAATTTATCAAGAATTTACTGAAAACTGTTTGAAATGACTTCACAGCTTTTAACTCGGTTAAGTCAAAACCATTATATAAATTTTTGGAAACGAGTTTTATTTTTCTTTGAAAAAGCAATGCAGTTTTTTTTTTTGGTCTGAGCCGTTGTTTAAAATGCTGGTTAGGAGGATAAATTCCATCGTCTAATCTTTCCATATTCTTTTCCCGAAATAGCTTCTTATCTTTTGTTTCAAAGAATTTTTAAACGATTGCTTCAATCTTGATTTATTTCTATTATCCTATTCTGAAGGATAAACCCTTCATTAAAAAATTCCGGAAGGATGAAAAAAGTATTGTAAGCCATATTTCTTTGAAAGTGTTTGTTTTAGAAGATTACCTGGTTTTTCTTTTTCAATTCCTTCTATTAGCCCACAGTCTTCCTATATATATCTTGTTCAAATTTTCAGTATTTAATAAAATACTTTTTATTCATCCACTCAAGTTCAAATACATTTTTTTAACTTGTAGTGGGTGACACTTGATGTTAATACAGTTTCTTCCAATATTAACTCAATAATTAAATTTAATTAATTAATTTCAGTTTTTTTTTTTAATATTTAAGTTGCATATATTTACCAATAGATGGCGCCAGATAAACTTTAAAAAAAAGGAATGAAAATTATTTATAAATGACTTTCTGCAATATAGTGAAAAAAAGTAGGAATTGACTTTGAAAAAAAAAAAAAAAAAAATTATATTACTTGTTTTGTTACAAATATGTGAAATTTGCTAACAATTACGATTTTTTTTTTTTTGCATAGCTCTTTTAAATAAGAACAAATCAGTTTTGGGTGATGAGTAAATTTTTAATGTTAATAAATTAAAAAAAAAAGTGTAACATACATTAACACCAAATTATTTTTCTTATCCATCATTTTTCCAGGATCTGTCCGTTGCTTTAAAACTAAATATTTCTAGCTTTAATTTGCAGAATATTTAAAATTAGTTGACAATTTAATAACTCATTATACAAAGCTATGAATTATCAAAATTGGAAATTAAATATTAATATTTTTTTTTCAATGCGAAAACCTAAATACTTTATATCAACGAAATTGTTTTGTTTTGTTGAATATTTAGAATGGGTTGTCACTTCTACAGATTAATGTTGATAGCTTTATTATTTTCAAAGAAATTCTCGTATTGGTCTCATATTTTGGAACAATCCCAGAATTGTTCTATAGGTCTGATATTTTTGGAAGCCCCGAATTCTCCTAGAGGTCTCATATTTAGAAACATGCCTCGAATTCTCCTAGAAGTCTCATATTTTTAAGCAGTCCCCGAATTCTTCTAGGGTCTTATATTTTGGAGCAACCCTAGAATTCTTCTAGAAATCTCATATTTTAAAGCAGCCCTAGAATTCTCCCAGAGGTCTGATTTTTTGCAGGTCCCCTGAATTCTCAGATTCAATGTGGGAATATTCTGGTTTATAGTTCAGGAATTTTAAAGCTTAAAATCAAGAAATTTCTAGAGGCTTTGCTTAACTGGCATCCAACTAGATTCTCTAATATTAGAAATTTAGGTTCTAAGATTTCCCCTTAGGTGGCAGGCTTTGGTCTTAAAATTATCTTAGGAGAGAAACCTTGGTTTTTGACTCCCTTAACGATAATTTTTTAACGATCCCCTTAACGATAATTTTCTTAGCGATCCCCTTAACAATTTTCTTAACGATACCCTTAACAATTTTCTTAACAATCCCTGAACAATTTTTTCCAATCAAAAAATTATTCTCAAACAGAAAGAAATTGATAAAATTGTTCTCAAAAGCTAAAGAAAATTGATCTTCTTGTCAGAGCTTTGTCACGTACGTAAAAAAAAAAATATTAGCAGTTTCTTACCACCTTACACATAAAGGAGACGAAGATTACAGCTATGAAGTTGATGGACGAACGTCCATTTATGGATCTCGGTAAATGGTAAATGGGCAATGTGTTCCAGATGGGGATATAAAAGTTTGAATAAAGTTGCGTCATCTTATTGAAAAGGAAATACAAATAAACGTATCAAAGGAAATTAAAATAATTCCTGTAAAATAAAAATTGCCATAAAATACAAAAAAAAAAAAATTGAAAACTCAAAACCTAAGAATTAATTTAGAAAAAGCTATTTTTAATATATGGAATATTGTGTAATGATATAAAAAAAATTACAAACAATTGTGAGAAAAATCATCTTACCAATTCCAATTAAAGAATTATCCTCCAATACAGAAAAAAGAGATAATTTTCAATCACGATTTGTGAAGAATTTGTCTTCCTGACAGAGTTTCGTCACATATGACGAAAATAATATTAATATCGCCCTACCATCTTACGTCAGAGATGACAATTTGTAACTATGAAGTTGATGGACGAAAGTTCCTCGTATGAGTCGCTTAATGGTCGTAGCAAATGATGAAGGAAAATATGTTTCATATTATGAGATAAAAGCTAGATCATTGTTACATTTATCTAACAAAAGTAATTTTTCAGGGTGATAAGAATTTCAATAGGAAATTACTAGGAATAATACTACAAAAGGAACTTTTTAATTAAGGATATACTACTGTGCACAGAAAGTAAGAACAACTATTATTCTTCCAAATTTATTTGATCGCCTACAAAGTAATCCCCTCTGGACACAGTGCACTTATGCTTATTAACTTCTTTTTCCAATCCTCAATGCATGCTAAAAAGTTCATCGACAGGTATGGTCTTCAAACCGCGTGGCGATTTAAGTTGAATTTCTTCAAACGACTCAAAACGGTGTCCACGGAATGGTCTTTTGAGTTTAGGGGATAGTCAGAAGTCGCACGGTGTGAATACGGTGGTTAAGGAACAATTTTGGTTGTGGTCACTGGTCACCGTACAGTTGCTGGCACACTACAGTGCCAGTAAAACGAAAAAAAAATGAAATTCCATAAGCCCCGGCAATTTTATTATTGGTCTTACTTTTTGGACACAACAGTACAAAAAAAAAACTAGAAACATATATGAAAAACGTATCATATCTGTTCCAGTCAAATAAATATTCTACAACAAAAAAAGAAAATGATAAATTTGAAATGCGAATTGAAAGGAAATTTTCTTTCTGTCAGAGTTGTCACGTGCGGTGAAAAATTCTTACCATCTTACACATTAACGGTGATATAACTTCTACAACTTTGAAGTTGATGGACGAACATTTCTCGTACAAATCGATCTATGATTCTAGGCTGATGGTAAAAGGAAAATGTATTTCACGCGGATAGATAAAAGCTGGCGCGAAGTTACATGTTATTATTAAAGAGGAAATGCGAATTATAAATTTTTTTCAAATTAAATTATTTCCCAGAGAAATATGAACATCCGTAGAAAAATTATGTTTAAACATTGGATAAGCTCGATTTGTGGCCCATCAGTAACATCTGCTGCTAGTACAAGAGTACTCAGATTTATTATGACAATGATGACGTCCATTGCCACAATTTAAATTTGAGCAGTTGGTTCTTTCGAAGTCGAAGATAATCGTTGGTGATTAGGAGAATTTGTGTAAATATTTAAATATAGCAAAAATAATCCAGCTTTCTGGAGAGAGTTCCAATTTCAAAACATTTACATCAAAATTGTTCTTCAAAAGAAATTCCTTTCTTTACCGCCAATTGTGGAGTTTTCTGTAGAAAATATTACCAATATAAAAAGTGTGGTCACCACAAGAGGCATATCAATTATGTGATTGAGACATGTGATGCCGTCGTTTATGTTGTACATGAGGTTTGTAGGATGTTAAAAGGAGCTCATTACCCTGCTTTTGAACCATCACACGGAATAAAGCATTTTTTTAGCAATCCGTCGTTCCTGCAATGTTGATCTATGTTCATCAATGATCTGAGTAGGAAATTCATTATCTTTAACACGTCTTGCTTGAATTTCTCAAATATCCTTGATAAGGTTTAAGGCTGGCTATTTAAAGCGTGAAGTTGTTTTCGACTAATATTTTATGATACAAGAATAAAAGTGCTTTGTGATCTTATAGGATATTATTACCTATTGCACGATTTAAATGCGGATTCTTCAATGCATCAAATACTTGTTGCTCCATGCGAAATACACATGATAAATATATTCACACATCCAAATAGAAACTATTCGTGAAACTGTGTCTTCCATATGAATCTATTTCACAGATGTTTTATGGATAATAACGTATTCCAAGTGATCCCCATTAAAAGAACATTTTATACTCTTTGTATATTAGCCAATGTGTGAAGATAACATTCCCCGTCGATTCGCAATCATAGAACATATTTAAGTTTCCTGCTCAATAAATTCCTCCATTGCCGCTTGGTCAGTAATAGATAAATAATTGTTTGCATGAACATTTTTTTATTCTTACCCCTTCGTGAGTGCGGCCTGATGGCAAGTGGTTAGAGCTCTGGCCTTTGATACCACGGGCTTCAGATTTGAATACTGGTGGTGGCATGGACGTTTTGTTAGTGGTTGAGATTCCACGTTAATCTCTAGGTCTCGGTCTAACTAGCCTTAAGTGAAATGATAGTGCAGCGACAAATTAAACCTTCGTGAGTGCAGTAATAAAAGATCTAAGTTGGGTTATGGTATGAGTAAGGTATTAGTTGACATTTGATCTGTTTTAGACTGTCGTTGAATAAACCTTCTGAATGCCAAATTTTTGGAATTTGTACCTAGATTCTAAAAGGACAGGGGGTGAGACATTTAATAATCGGGCCATCTGTACCTGAATTTGCTCTGTATTTAATGCACCAATGGACATTTATCTCTATTCTTTCAGCAAATGATTCCTCGAAATATTGTTTGTATTTCTTATTTGTAAGTAAATAATTGACCATTTCAAATTTATTATTTCACTATTACAGCGAAATATGCAGTCTTACATACTATACTAGTGCATTTTATTTCTACAAATGCATATGAAGCATTCTAATTCAAGGGATGTTGTTGCTGGTTTCTTCACCATATTTTTATTTAACAGCATACTCAAGTTTCATGATGATTTATTTACTTTCGTAATGGATTACTGTTCTTGAAATTATGTCTTAATTTAGGAAATTAGTGTTTATATTCAAACATTTAGTATCTTATACATTTTGTTACAGTTAAATTCGTTATTTTATATTCACCTTTCATATCCCCATTTAACACATTTCATTTAATAACATTCTCAAATTTCATGTTGATTTATTTTCTTTTGTAAAAAATGTAATTTTTGAGATTTTGTCTTAATTTATGAACATCAGTATATATACTCATACATTCATTATCTTATGCATGTTTTTTTTTTATGATCAAATTCATTATTTGATGTTTACTATTTTTGTATGAAGTCCATTTTATTTTATATGTTGTAACCGTGCTTCCTCGTACATACTTGTAAGAGTGCCTCTTGTTGCATTCAGGGGAGAAAATATAGTGAGCTTTGAGACATTCACCCAAAATGTAGTACAGAGCAACCACGAGCTTCTGTGGAAAACGTTTAGTTTACTGTTTCAATGGAAATGTATTCCGCGCACCCCGGTGCATTAGAAGACATATAGACTCTCACCTGAAGAAGTAATGTATCCTGCGGGGTTTTCCGTTTAAATGTGGAATTCTTCCTCGAATCTGTAATTATATGTTTTTAAATCAGTTAAATATTGTATGTCTCTATTTGCTTGTGTAAATAAAGCTGTGAGTTGTCAAACTTATGTCTCAAGTATCTCAACCCAACCACAGCTAGTTACAATCTGATTGCCCAACCTGCACACTAAATTTGTTATTACGCAACTAACTATTTTTATATTTTGTTTACATTTTCATGCAGACTTTTCAAACAACACTAATAACGAAATATGACATTTTATTGTAAGAAACACATCTAGTTTCAATATAAAAATAATATTTTCTTGAAGTAATTTTTGAGAGGCCCTTCTGAGAACATGAGATCAAAGGGTACTCATCATGATAAATACTAATCAAGAATAAAAGTGTCAGACCAGACATCTGTTTTATTAATCAGTCTGCCGTTTCTTCATATATATTTATTTGGAAATGTATAAAAAAAAGCAAAGATCTGCTTCTCTATATTAGAATAGTAAAAAATATGCCTACTTTGATGTTTCGAATAGGTGTAACTTAATAGAAATTATTTTGTTCAAAAATATTTCTTAACAAATGTGGAAATATCTTCCTTTTCTTGCATTTAAAAATGTATTTTTCAGAACGGGTTGAATTTAAAAAAAAAAGAAAAATTTAAAACTAAATGAATGACTTTCTATACGATTTTAAAGTAAAGTCTTTGAAATATTTTATATTCTAATTCGACGACAATATTTTTGCAGAAATGTTTCAAATTGTATTTATTTTTAAATTTCATAAACACAATTGATTTTAATTCTATGTAAAAGTTTAAAGTAATTTAATTAGGTAACTTAGTAATGCTGTACATTTGCCGGGGCCTGATGGCCGGGTGGCACACGGTGTCACAGGTTTCAGGCTCGAGTCCCGGAGGTAGTAATGGAAATTTTTGGGATTCGGTGTCTGTTAAACCAGCAGCTACCACTCCAATATGGTTTTTGGGCACTAGACTTGACAACCCTACCCTTTAAAAGAAAATATATCTCGTCTCAAAAATCCCAGTTGGCCTTGGTCCACCATGGAACTGTAAATCGATGAAGTTGATATACATTTGAAAAATAAAAGATTATTTATCGATCCTTAGGTTAAAAGGATGATTATTTTTTTAACACTAACTATCCAGTTGTTGTTGGGTCTGATCCTCAATGTTCTGCAATACAGTACAGACACCCCAGGAATAGTCTACTCCGGAGATGAAAAGGGCAGCTTCTGTTGCAATGGATCATTCGTAGGTAGAAGTCTGATTTATCGCTGTGTCGCTCAAGAAGGAGGGCAGTGTTTTCAGAGAAGAATTTTAGGGAAACTACCCCGCATTTACCTATCGTATAAAACCCGTAAATCTCCAGATAGACCAACTGACGAGTCAAGATGCTTAATATCAAAAACTCACGTCTCCTTGTTTTTGAAACAGTGCCTACAACAAAGCTGCCAGTACATTGAACCTCAGCCCTAATGCTGACCATCGTCGTACGTTGATACTAAGCCACGAGTCGGACATTTTAAATTCTAAAAATGATACATAAGAATAAAATATTTATCAAAAAGTATTGATTGGATAATAAGAAAAAAATTGTTTTAGAAGAAATCAATCGAATGTAATTTGCTTTCCAACTGATTTCGTTATTTTCAAACTTTAAGTTTAAAAATTATAAGTTACTTTTTTCCAACTCAAATCACTGTTTTCTATTGTGTTAACAGGAATATTTTGATATCCTCTCTTGGAAGGCAGTCTTTCAATTCTCCGAAAATTGGAAGTGTTTATTCAATTTGCTAAATTTATTTCTGCTCCTTCTCATTGGATAAGAAAATTCCGAGTTCATTCGCTGGGTTGAGAAGCAAATGAAATTCTCGCTCCTCTTGAGTTTTGAGTTGGAAGCATTCATTATTTTTGCATTGATGGATTTGATACAAAGGAGTTCTTACAAAGGGATATTTTTTGATAAAAACTAATCATCTTTTTTAAGGGAATTATTTGTTTTTATACAACAAGTTTCACCGTTTTATTTTCACTTTCGAATTCGGAGTTTAAAAATTACTAAGATTATAATAATGGGATGATTTGAAATAAAGAGACGTCATCATTAAAAACTCAAAGATTTAAATATTATGTGATTTATTTACATGCTATCATCAAAGATTCATACAATTTAAATGGTAAAGAAAAATATTATGTCAGAAAATAAGCTTTTGTTAACTTAATAATTTGGTAAATAGTTGATTTTCTAAATTTATATTTAAAAAATAAATGTATGCTTCGAAAACAGAAAATATAAATAAAAGTAAAAAATTTGAATGAACATTATATAACTGAAAATCATTTAAACATGCTCTTTGTTCTTGTATATTTGCAATATTTGTTATAAAATTATATTTTTTCAAAATATATTCCTTTATACGACTGAATAATAATTTATGTAATGATTATAAATCATGTATATCCAATACTTTTTTAAAAATTATAATAAAATTCTAATGATAATAAAATGCTTTAGATAGGAAATTTTAAAGAAATGAAAACTTTGTTAAATTTGCATTTACGATAGTTTTGTACTAAAATTCAGGTCACGAAAATGAAGTGAACAATAAAACGAAATTTTATTTCCTAATGGTAATTATCTTTAATGGCCGGAGATAATTATTCATTCTAAAGGCGGTGCAGACAGTGAGATAATTATTTGTAAAAGTAAAATAAAGATTGTTATTATACTTCTGTAACCGTCTACATATTTTTAACTGGGAGCACATTTCAGTGTTAGGTTTCTTTAGATATTTTGGTAAAGGGAGTAGTTGATATTTAAATAAATAGAGCTTCAGTTTCAGAAAAATAGTGAGAAAAATAATATCACATATCCAAAAAAAAAAAAAAAAATGGAAATTTAAGTGATCAAAGATATGAAGAAAAGTTAATATTATTTAATATGTTGTCATCTGTATGGGTTCATATTTCATGGATCATATTTTAAGTTTCAAAAATTCATAAAATGTGGCATTTCATTTAGATGTAATGGGCAATACAGTGTAAAAAAGATTTGAAGGAAATTTATTTTTTTTTAATACTCATATTAGATTGGTAAAAAGAGGAATTGTTTGTCGTTGAGAATACTTTTTTAAATTCTAAAAATGGCAAATGAAAGTAAAATATTTATCAAAAAGGATCGATTGAATAACAAAAAAAAAATGTTTTAGAAGAAATCAGTCGAATGTAATTTACTTTCCAACTGATCTCGTTATTTTCAAACTTTAATGATAATAACACGTTACTTTTTTTTTTCAACTCAAAGCACTGTTTTCTCTAGTGTTAACAGGAATGCTTTGATATCCTCCCTTTGAAGGCAGTCGTTCAATTCTCCGAAAATTGGAAGTGTTTATTCAATTTGCTGAATTTATTTCTGGCTCCTCTCATTGGATGAGGAAGATTTCCGACTTCATTCGCTGGACTGAGAAGCAAATTAAATTCTCGCTCCACTTGAGTTTTGAGTGGAAGCATTCATTACTTTTTTTTGCATCGATGGATTTGATACAAAGGATCTTACACCGGATATTTTGAGAAAAACTAATCATCGATATAAGTGAATTATTTTTTTATGCAACAAGTTTCACCCGTTTTATTTTCACTTTCGAATTCGGAGTTTGAAAATTACTAAGACGATAATGGAATGATTTGAAATAAAGAGACATCATATTTAAAAATCGGATGATTGAAGCATTATGTGATATTTTTTATTACTTGCATGCTATCAAGTTGAAGATTCATACAATTTAAATGTTAAAAAGAATAAGTCAGAAAATAAGCTTTTGTTAACTTGCTAATTTCGTAAATAATTGAATTCTTAAATTTATATTTAAAAATAAATTTATGCTTTGCAACAGAAATAATATAAATATAATTACAAAATCAATCAATAATTAGAAAATATGAATGAACATTATGGATGTAAAATTCAATTGAGCATTCTCCTTCTTCTTTGTATATTTCCAATATTCGTTATAATAAAAAATATTTCCTTTTATACGGCTTTTGCTAAACTGATAATTTTCTATATAACTGATTTCCTAAATTTGTCTTAAAAAATAAATGTATGCTTCGTAAATGAAAAATATATAAATATAGTACAAAATCCATAAATAATTTGAAAATATGAATGATTAAATTTATTCAAATCTTTTTGAGTTCATTTCAATTACATAAAAGCAGAATTTACTTTGATACTTAATTTAATAATATTTTCTTAGAATCCAATCAGGTCATTTACCCATAATACAAGTGATCATTCTGTTTGTATAAATCAATAAATAACAAATTTAATTGTCATACCATCAAAAAAAATTGCTCACAGCCTTCTAAAAATCTAATTTCTTTAAACAAACAACAAAATAATAAAAATGTGTGTTCTTTTAAATATATATATATATAATTCTTACGTCTTAAAACATTGTAAATAAAGATACTGCAAATATGGTAGATTTCAATAAAATTCTTCATTGAAATCAACTATAATGATATTTAAGTTATATAGAAAAAAATTAAGATAACATAGGATAATATAATATTGATAATTGAGAATAATATTAAATATGATCTTAATGCGAAGAATGAACCTGGTTTGATGTTATCAAAAAATTAGTCTTCGACTTAAGAATTAATCTTATACTTTTGTCAACAATACTCTTTAATTAACTCTATTCGCTATTTGTAGTCGGTTTCTTTTTTTCCTCATTTACAAATCTTCCTCCCACTAAAGTCACGTTCCAGTAAAAAGAAAGTGGATACCAATTAAAAACTTCTACCCCGTAATCCGGGATTAACTGTAGGTATCTGCTTTTGCAGACAGGATTGTTAATAGCAGTCACTGAATCTTTGTTAAAGACCTTTTTTTCTACGATGGCTGATCTTGTCTTCCATTACGTTTACACCGCACCCTTATTTTATATAACAACTCTCCTCCCCTCCCCCAAAAAAAAAACGAGCTTCTATACTGTGAACCCCATGATCATTCCATCGGGTATGTATCACCCCCTTTTGGAAAAAGTGTCTTAAATGAGTATAGTTCATGGGATATCATTAAAGTTGCACATCATTATATCTAAATCGTCATATCATTATATCTATGAGGGAGAGGGAGATCATTTAACAGAATACGGCTGGTATATTTTTTAATCATGCTTGGTTGGTATATTTTATATATTCTTTTTATATCTAGTGATTTCTAAAAACACGAAGGAAAGAAGGGAAAAGTAAGAGACATTGTTTTATATATTTATATATGCATACTAATGTGTCCAAAAAGTAAGACCAATGTTTAATTTAAATTTCCTGAGCATATGGTATTTCAATTTTTTTTTCTTTTTCAGGTTGTTGGCACTGTCCTTGACATCTGTGGGAAATGTGATGTCAAAACATTCATTAGTGCTTGAGTTACGCTTGGCTTTGTGAGACGCTAAAACTGATTCCGGCGATTTTCGAAATGTCTCTTCAATCGACTCAAAACGGTGACCCCCGAGTGGTCTTTTGATTTTAGGGAATAGCCAGCAGTGGCACGATGCTGAAGAGGAATAAAGTGGTTGTGGAACGATATGGGTTTTTATATTTGGCGAAAAGGTCACGAAGAATCAATGCAGTGTGAGCTGGAGCATTCAGTGTTTTTGGTACCAATCGAGATTTGACGTTTTTGAGACCCAAAGTGGAATTGACCGATCCTTTTGCAATTCCAACATCAGCAGCAAGATCTCATTCCAAATCGATGGTTTGCAAGCTCTAAATGAACGTGAGCTTTGTTGGTTGAGGTTGATGGTCGTCCAGAGGATTCTTCATATTCAATGCGTTCTCTGCCTTCCTTGAACTGTTTATACCGCTTGTAAACATTTCTTTCCAATATAGGAATGCTCACCGAATGCCTTCCGCAACATTCTATACGTATTCGCAAACAAAATTTAATGCAAGTTATTTGCTCAATTAATTTAGACACTTCAAAAAATCGCCGGGGTCCGTTTTAGAGTCTCACAAAGTCAAGCGTAACTCAAACACTAATGAATATTTTATACCTAAATTTCACAAAGATGTCAAGGAAAGTTCCAACAACCTAAAAAAAAAAAAAAATTGACCTGGGAATTGAAAACTGTTCTTACTTTTGGGACACAGTATTGTATATAATACCTGCATCTTAAAACATTGTAAATATGGTTGACTCTAATGAAATTCAAAATCAATCATAATAACATCCACATTACATAGAAACACTTAAGATAACAAAGAATAGTACAATAATAATAATTACGAACACTATTAAATTTATCTTAATGCGAAGAATAAACCTGGTTTGATGTTATCAAAAAATTAGTCTTCGACTTAAGAATTAATCTTCTGCTTTTGTCAACAGTATTCTTTAATTAACTCGATTCGCTATTTGTACTTGACTTCCTTTGTACTTTTTCTTCATTTACAAATCTTCATCCCACTAAAGTCACGTTCCACTAAATAATAAAGAGGAAATCCAATTAAAAACATCTGTACAATGGCACATAATCTGGGATTAACTGTACGTATCTGCTTTTGCAGACAGGATTGTTAATAGCAGTCACTGAATCTTTGTTAAATTTTTTTCTACATTTTCTTATCTTCTCTTCCATTACATTTACATAGCACCCTTATATTTATTTAATACCCCCCCCCTCCGAAACAAAAATACCCGAAGCTACTATACTGTCAACCCCATAATCATTCCATCGTCCTCTATGGGCAGTTATCTCTTTTTGGTAAAAAGTGTCTTAAATCAATATAGTAGTTTATGTGGTATCGTTAAATTTAGACATCATTATATCTACAAGGGCCATATCATTATATCTAAAAGAGAACGGAAGACCTTACAACTAAATACTGGCGGTAGATTTTTTAATCGTGTCTGGTTAGTATATTTTAAATAATCTTTTTATATCTAGTTATTTCTAAAAAGATGAAAAAAAAAGTAGGAAAATGACCTCGTTTTATATTTATATTTTAGAACCCAACGCAATAGAAGTATGCTTTATTAATATATATGTATATGCTGTCATTTTTTATATATATATAATGTTATATTATGTTATATATAATGTATAACCTTTATTATGTATGCAATATATACAGGAAGTCGACGGAATTTCAGGTTTTTAAATTATAATTTTAATCAAGATTTTTATGAATTGTTCCGGTCGGATTAAAATAAGTGTATATTTGGATTTATCTTTTATTTTAAGGTTTAAATTTTTTATTATAATACAAAAAAAAAATTATTCTCTTTCAATATTTAGTTCAATTAAATTTATGTTTCAGCTAGGTTAAGGATAAGGAATTTAGCTTATGTTTAAGAATTTATAATAATTTATAAATATTAATTAATTGATACATGTCTTTTAAAAATTTTTAATCATAACTGTACATTTAATGTTATATACATGCAGAGATACAGGAAGGACATCCCCAAATAAATAACTTTTTATTTCAATATATTTATTTTTTTATAAAATGCAAACGAATTTCACGAAAGACTAAATATAAATACTATAGAAGATTTAATTAAAAATCTCATGTACTATAAATTACAATCGTAATAAATTTCCTTTTTAATATTTCACAAAAAAAAAATTACAATTGAACATTCACAACATTTTATTAGAATTTAATAAGCATAAATTAATTCAAATATTAGATTGAAAAAGGTTTGGTTTCACTTTTAATGTATGGTATATTGTTTACATAGAAACAACTTCGTTTCCGGATATCATTTCACTGGGGAAGAAGTGATATTTTTGCTCATTCTTTACTTTTCTACTTTAAATCTCCGCATTTAGTTCATATTTTAATTAAATATTTGTACTGCATTATGGCTGTTTGCACACTGTATTATGCATCTTAATTAAGTTGTTTCTTATTAATACGCTTTTATTAGTTTCACCTGTATGTTTGTTTGTTTGTAACTGACTCATTGGGCTCGATTTTGCCCTACTTTAAACAAACAGATTTTAATTTAAACGTTGTAGACTTATCAAGGACCGACGACACTAAAATATTTTGATAAGTTTATTATCTCATCACGATTAGGATCGCCAGGATTAGTGATTTTATTTTAACTTATGAAGAGCAATTCAACCCATGTAGAATGAAAGTACCTAAGACATTCAAACCTACGTGGCACAGTGGCACAACGGATAACGCGTGACTACGGATCATGGATGTTCGAATCCTGTCTGGCTCGAAATATTCACATTTACCCTTTGTTTTACTCACAATTAAATTATTGTAAGAACTATAGATCCAATCCTCCGTACGGGACCTCATTTAAATATTATAGTTTAAAAACACGCTTTTAGAGTTAATCAAACTAAAAAGTAAAAAATAATTGTTAACATAAGAATAAAATTATTGACGAGAAAATTAACGTCACTGTTCTAAAAGCGTGGGGTGCTTTGTATGACATTTTAAAGCTAACTCTGTATTTCGGAATGAAATTAGTGAAAAATTATAACGATTGATATCCAGCCCCCACGCTTTTAGAACAGCGACATTCATTTTCTCGTCAGTAATTTTATTCTTATGTTAACAATTATTTTTTACTTTTTAGTTTGATTAACTCTAAAAGCGTGTTTTTAGTGTTTTTAAACTATAATATTCTTATTTTTGTAACTTTCATATCTAATCACTAATTTATTTAAACTATTATTAACTCTTACCCTAAACCATTTCTGAATTACATTTTTCAAATATTTTTACACACACAGGATAGCTGTTAAGATCCTCAGCAATTGCTAATAAGCTCACATGCAAGTTGACTCTTATTATATATTGACAAACTCGATAATCGAAAAGTTCTTAAATTTACATATATATACAATTTTTTTTGAGGTTAGATATATTTTAGGTTTTCACAGGAAAGATCTACTTGTAAGTCGCTCTTCCTCTCTTTTTTAATTAAAATATTTATTAAAATTTGTTTTGATTTATTACTTATTTAATTTAGGATCCATGATTAATAATCTATTTTCAAATACTTACTAAGTAGAAAATGAATTTAGAGATATTTATGCATTAAATAATTCATTTGCATAAACGCTTACACGACGAACATATTAAAGTTTTTATTTTCTGCTTTCTGGATTGTTTCATCACTCTCTCATGTAATTCGATTTTTATTTCTTAATATTACACTGTCTGCTGTAAAGTGTATGCAAATATGTTGGAAATGATGTTTCATAAGCCTAATTGTATTATGTGGAACATATTGCATTTTATATGTTGTAGAAAATATTATTACGGAATAGAATGTTTTGTAAATATTCATATGAAGTTTGCATTGTAATTATTCTGCCCGACTAGCAGCTCAGTGGCAACGTGCCTTGCTGGTGAGCATTAGAGTTGACGTTCAATCATCTGACGACTTTATTGTAGACACGGTTTAAAAAATGAGGAGTCTCGATGGCGTTTGTGACGTTCACCATCTTGTCTCGTGAGTCGGACTATCTGGTAGGAGTTTTCTGAGTTTTCTCCCATATGATACACATATACGAGTTAGTTCCCCTAAGTCACTGTCCTACTTCTTCAGCGACGCGGAGACAAGTTAGATTTTTACCAACGGGTACTTCATCCCAAAAGTAGTTGTCCCCCATTTCCTCCTTCCTTGAGAACACACGGGTTCATGGACTTGGTTTAGATGTGAGTGTCGACCAAGTGGGATAAGAAATAACAAGCAATTATTACATTATTACACTTTGTTAACTAAAATTACATTCATATTTGTGATAGTTTGCGTAGATAAGGTTATCAAATATTGCTATATAATATGGTGGCAAACAAAGCAAGCATGAGCTTATTCTACATCCGTAAATACTACTACATAACTACATCATAAATCATTAATCAATTTTAAATTTAGCGTTTAAGTGAATCAAATATAAAGGAGTCAAATTAAAAATATATAATGAAAATAACCCATTTTCCACAGCATTTTCATTTTAGAACTTGAGACTTCTATATATTCAATAGAAATTTGTTTTTTGAATTAAAAATTAAGGATTATTTAATAATGGCACATATTATTTAGATAAAAAATATGACATTTTCTTTCAATATTTCACAGTGAATCAAATTAAATATTTTGCACTTTCGAAAAAGAAATGTCGCGAAATAATAAAACTTTTAAGCATTGATTTAAATGTGCACTAAAATTTATACTCTTATTATGCTTCTATAAATTTAATTTGAAATACATGCCAAATAAAGATTATCTAAACTACTGTTTTGTTTACTAAAATATGGTTTTTGAGATCTTATTCATTGATTTATCGATCGATTATTGAGTTTTATTCATCTGACTTTTTTAAAAAATAGTCGATGGCTAAAAATCGACCAGTCTTTTATGATAGGGGGAAAATATGGTGAATAATTGGATCGTGGTAATAGTGAATCTTGGGGGATATTGAAGTAATAGATAAACGATATCCTAGTGAAAACTGTTGCTTTTTTCATGCACTCTAGCATTATGTTGCTGAAAATAGATCCTAGGGAGCCTCTGGAGCAAGAAATGATTCAACACTTCAGTGATGCATTGGTGATTATTGAGTGTATTGATAATATGTTCTGAAAAAGGTAGGGAATTCTCAACAAAACATCAAGTAAGATATTATAATAGCGAATACAATAGTTAGTTCCAAATCCAAATGCAAACATAGATATTTATTCAAAATCAAGATGTTACCCCCAGAGAGTGGAATCAAAATATTCCACTCCTCGTGTGGTACAAGACCAAACAATTTTAATTATTTTATTGCCCATTTCAAAACGTATAAGGGGAATTGAGAATTGCTTCAAAATCCTTTGAAACTACTACTCTCGACGATTTAGTTTTATTGCTAAAATTGCGATATTTCTTCTTTTTCTCAACCTGAATTCTCCTCAAGTTGAGAAATATCTTCCACACACATTGCGAAATCCTAGCACTAAAATTTTAAGACCAATTATAGGTAACACATGAGCGATTTGGGAGCAGCCGTCATTCCTTGTCTCTTAGGGAACAGCAATGGAAATAAATTGTTTCGACATAACGCATTTGAAACTATATTAATAGTTATAATGGGATTCACGTGTTCGTGGTTTAATGTACAAATAATTTATAAATATTAATATAAGAAATGCATCGAATATTATGATAAAATTATTTTTAAAAGACCTAAAATTCGTTTCTTTTAAATTTTTTGATGAAAAATGTAAACTTATATTTACGTTAAACATTTCATGCATTATCATATGATTGAAATTCCTGGCATTGAATTGCTTATTATCATGTGTGAACATAATGTTGCCCTGGTTAGGGGTTCGTGTCGCAATCTAAAAGTGCAGCAAACAAATAAAGTCAATTATTAACTATTGTTTATAAATGACAATGAGTAATGGATATAACAATGGACAAATGTAAACATTGTTTAACGAATGTATACAATATTTACATTTGTTCATTAGTGCAGCAAGCAAATAAAGTGATATGGGTCGAGCCAAGCTACCAAGCACGGAAGACGTGGTTTGAAAGCGTCCGATGAAGCAGACAGAAGAATGAAGTGAAGCAAAAAGATACTGAATATGGCGGTTGGAAAAACGCCTGGAAAAAGTTACAGCGAGGGATTCGGGCCGAGCCACCAAGCCTGAATCCGTGCTGTCCATCCTGCTTATCGATTTATGTCATATCAAACAGACTATCATAAGGTCAATAATGACGCACCTACTACCACATGAAAATGATATAAGAAGTATGGGCTACATATTCGAATATGTGCCTAAACCCTTATTAATTTCATTATATTAAACTAATGTTGAATCATTGTAATAAAAATAAATATTTTCCAACATTATTTCACCTCATTTAACGAACTCCCAAAATTTTGTTATTTTCTCTTTCAGTATGTCAAACAAAGCTGTAATTTAAATATACAGCTATCCTTCTGACTACATTTTACTTGAAAAATATATAATTCATATATTTTGTTATTTTTACACATTTGAGATCGTCCATATCAGAGCATTTTTGTTTTTGTATTTGATGATCAGCATTTCAAAGAAGTCCATTTTGGCCAAAAATGTGTCAGATGGCCAATATTTGGAACAACTAAATTACATTACAAAAAAATATAAAATAATGTTGAATCGTTGTAATAAAAATATTTGCACACTTAGGATTTGTTGTGGCATTCTTCGGTCGTTTTGTGCACACGTTGGGCTAATTAGACCGGGACGTACAGTTTAACGTACATTACTATTAACTAACACGCATTCGATACTGATTCTGTGGTTCAATTCGAAGAGAGCGCTAGCCAATTGGCCATCATGCCGATGTAAACCTGTGACCAACATTGTTTAATTAAATATTTCAATATATAGAATGATGGTATGCGTTTTCTACTCTAGAATAAATATCCTAAAATACATTTATTACTAGTGTCATGATAGTTAATAAATATTTAGTGAAATTCAGTTACCGAGACAAAAAATATTTCATTATATTTATTATTTTATTATTATTAAGAGAAAATAAAGACACTAAAGAAATTCCTCTCATAAAGAGCTAAAATAATACAATGAATTGTTCCAGATGTTTTATAACCTCCTTTCCAAACAGACGTGCACTTATCCGCCAACATCCTGCATGTTTTTACGTGATTTACTGACATTATCCTACTAAACGTTTTTTTTTTCTTAAAGCTAAATTACATTGCTATAATATAAACTAATGTTGAATCATTGTAATAAAAATAAATATTTAAAAAAATCCAATATTCTTACACAAAAACTTCTATATTTAACTAAATATTTCGATGTATATAATGGTAACTTTCATAGAATGTGCTTTTTACTCTAGAATAAATACCGTCAAAGACAATTAATACTTGTGATAAAAATAAACACATTAAACAAATTCATCTTATAAACAGCTAAAATAATAGAATGAATTGTTTCAGATGTTTTATAACCTACTTTCCAGACAGGCGTGCACTTATCCATCAACATCCTGCATGTTTTTATGTGGTTTAGTGGCCTTATTACACCCAAACCATGTTTTTTTTTCTTCCTTCGCCAATAACTTGGGAGCATAAATCCTGTTCAACCTGTCATTTGCACAGGCAGTGTCTCAAAAAAGAAAGCCAATGAAATGAATAATCGCCAAGCGTGGAGACGAAAGGCTTAAACATGCTGTGGTGGGGAGTACACGTCAAACTCACCCTAATAAAATAATCCCGCAAAAGAAAAGGAAAAAAATTCTGGATAAGGATTCCGGGAATAAAGTGGATGATATTGCGTGGCACACTGTTGTGATTGCTTGTTCTCTTTGGTTTGAAGTCTTTGTTTTTTCCTTCCCGTGTTGTGTTAGTTTTTTTGTTGGTCGTTGTTTTCTTTTTTTATATGATGGGCTTAGTTGTTGATTTTTTTTTTTTGTCCTTTTATAAAGTATGATGAGTTAAGACATCATAATAATATAGTGAAAGATAATGCGTGTTAAGTTTGTTTTACATTTTTAAGTAATTTGCCCAAACAAAGGATTTGATTAATATAATTTCCAATAACACAGTTTTTAAACATAAAAAGATAATGAGGATGGTATATGCTTTGATGTAAAAACCATTTATTGTTCATACTAAAAGTATCATCAAACGATAATGTTAATTAATGTATATCGAAACTTAGTTAAAAAAAAAGAAGATATGCTTTGCCATTTTTCTTTTATTTGTTTGTCTCTAAGAAACCTTTCTTAGATATGTAGATCGATATGTAGCTTATCAATATGTAGAATACGAGGTTTTACAATTGTAAGAAATATTGTTAATAAATAACATGATAGAAATATAATGCAAAACTATGTAAAAAAATTGAAACAATAAAAAACTACTACTACTAATAATAAAAAATATCTTAACAAGGTGGGTGAACAATATATAAGTAATAATATTACTGGAATATGAACATTTAAAGTAAAATTTATTTTCTGCTTTTTAACTCAAAATATTGGTTTGGTTTGTCGTTCTATGATAATTTTATGCACACTTTGGGTTAATTATACCTGGATCTACAGTTTAACTTGGATTTCGAACCACCACTACTACTACTACTATACCACATCACATCACTGTGCCCAGAGCTGAGTTACCCCTATAAAATTGGGAATGATGTTGGTGAAAAGTCTGACTGGGCTCCGTCTGACCGGAGTCATACGACGTAAAGTGGATTCCGAACCACTACAAACATCCTTGGCATCACCGGAAGTCTTCTGGCATTTAGAAAACCTTGTTAGACAGGTTTGTTTCGTCATCTTCAAAGTGAAGCATAACGCCTAAATTCGAGTTTCATAATAAGAAGCAGCCAAATAACAGCAATTGCTAAATAACAAGTTCTTTCTTGGGCACACATTTAATTTTATGAAAACTTGTATGAAACATTTTATCCCTCATCTCGCTGAAGCCAATGCGGACCGGGCAATTTGTGGTTTGAATATTATCTACCACGCAAACGTTTTCGCCTAATGCCATGCACATCATAAATTTAATATTTGAGAGGCAAGAAAGTTTGCTTTATAGTGAAAGTAACGAAATAAGCAAGGCAGTTGAAATCTCTTCTTTTTTTCTTGAGAAAAGTGCCATTTGAGTACCGCATTTGGAAACGGTTGTTGTCGTCTCTAAAGATGCTTTTAAAGATGGAATAAGTTTCTTTTTCTCTGTAATTTCAGCTTTCAGATGCGGAAAAGTATTTATTCCACATTTTGTACACCTATCATCGTTACATAAACATTATGAAAAGGGTAACACGATTTTCTTCAGAAATTTCCATACCAACCAAAACTTTTAATGTGAAAACAAAAAGAAACACATTTATTGTTCCTTCTTCGCATGATAGAAAAGAACAATTGGGTGGTTGTACCAGAGTATTACCACCCAATATTTTGTACTTAGGTATGTAATACTGGTATGTTATAGGCCAACTGTATAGTACCTTAAATATAATTTATTCCATTTTCGAGCAATATGGATGCAGTGCGTTTTAAAAAAAAAGATTTTAGAAAATAAGATTTTAAAATAAAATAGATTTTTTAGATTTAATAAAACAGATGATTTTAGAAGAATTTAAAAAAATTTTAAAAACAAAATTTTGATTTTTAGCATGTTTATAATAGATATAATTTACGTTTATAGCTTTCTTAGCTACTCAATCTGCTCTTTTATTTCGGAAAATTCAAATATTTATCAAGAAAGGGGGAAAAACTTTCAAATCAAGAAACTCTCTAGTATATTTTCCTCTATAATTACGTAATTTATAAATCTTGATCTCCTCCAAAATATTATAAAAACTATCAAATACTATCATCGAAAAATTCACGTTAGTTGGAAGAGGCATTACAATTTTATACGCTTTTATATATATACAGAGAGAAAAAAAAAAGATAAATACCAACAAAAGTTATTTTCATCTTTTCAGTCCATTAGATACTTCTAGAACCCATTTGTCCTTCGCAATCCATGAAGCATTGTTGAAATAATATTTGTTATATCTATCGAAATATGTATTGGCACAATAGTAACGCTTTTCCATGCGACTGCAGTATTACGGAAATACGTTATCGCAGATGGGCCTCGCGGTAATGTTATTATTGTTTCTTATCACCATGTGTTTACTTGGATGTAAGTCCACGTCTCGGCCTCACGGTGGCATGGATTATTTCTTCCGTCGGAATGGCAACCGGAAAAGGGGCCCCCAGCTACGTATTGTTTCCATGGCAACTGGGAATCCTTCCCTGGGCTATTTTATTTGATGAGTTGCCCATAAGCTAAGCTTTTAATATGGAAACTGGAGGAAGGATGTATGGTAACTTTTGGGTTCTTTGGTGTAGGTGAATTAGCTTTTAATAAAAAGAGGTATTTTATGTAGCTATTAATTATTTTTTGATTATGTCTTTTATTGAAACTGCAGTAATGAAAATAGCATATGGATAATAAATATTTTTGGAAAAGAATTATAAATATCAATTTTGGTATGCTACAATTGTCGATTTAAATTTAAACCAAAATTAATGTTAATTTAGTTTGTACTTTCTTATTGAGATATTAATAGAAAGATTTTTATAAATTGTAGCTCGTTTATATAACGTACTCCATAATTTATCAGTAGTTTCTGTTATTAACATTCCGAATAATTTAAAAAATAATTAAATAAATTTAATATGAATACAACCTTGTAGTGAGTTTTTACTGAATAAATTTAAATTCATATCTTTTAATGTTTTTCTTTTGTTTTTATTTTAAATGGTGAATCTAATAGAAGCTATTTCCTTCAAAAATTTTCAGTCGAAATATTTTACTCAAATCAAAATAATTTAATTAATTTAATTAAAAAATAATTGGATGTTCTATATTATATGAGGAATTTCTTTAAGTATAAAATTGATGATGAATCCATTTTAAATATTTTTTTTAAATATATAAAATCATTTGATTACATAATTTTGTTGCGATAATTTTTAATAAATTGTTTATGTAACATTTTAATTTGAATTCAATTCAGTCTTTCTTATATTAGAATTCTTCAATTTTCTTAAAGCAAGATTTATAAATATTAATTTTCTGTTATAACCAAATAAGAAACTTTGCACACTAAATTGGGGAAGCATTATTAAGCTAAATAAGTTTTTTTTTAAATTAATTAATTAGTTTTCCTAGATTTTTAAATAACGAGTGATGTGTGGAGCTAATTTTAAATACAAATATAAGGCAGTTATTTTAAAAGTTACTTTAAATACATAAAGAGTATTATTGATTTTATCATATATAATATACTGATAAATTAAAAACTTATTAATAATTCTCATAAATTAGGTAGAAGTATGAAACTTTATTTGTCATTTTAATATTTAATGCAAAATAAAATGTTTAATAAAATATGTGTGTAAATGTTTAATAAAATGTTTAATGCAAAAGGTAGAAATTTTAATATCTATGAGTTATGAGAGAAAAATCTTTTTAATTGCATATCTTTTATAGTAACCCATCAGGTAACTTAAATTAAAAAAATAAAGAAATAATGATATCTTCGGAAGTAATTCCATTATCAGTAATGTGTTGTATAAAAAAAAATTTTTTTTTTAAAATTATTCTGGCAGTACTAGATATATCTCAATATATTAATAACCTTTGTATGATTAAAGATTTTTGCTAATAATTATTTAAATATTTGTTATTATATTTAATTATCGTTTTCTTTTAAACTTTTAAGCTTAATTATAACAGAATTTTTAAAGGTATATTATTAATTGCTTTTTTTTATTTGTGATTAATTTATAGATTTACATACAGATTTGAGATATATTGGTATATAAATATATATTATATATATATATTAATTTGATCATATATATATTTGTCTAAAGACTTTTATATAAGAATAAGGGATATTTCGAATATTATTGTACTTTGAATAAAATAACTACAAGTAGCTTTATTCATGACATTATTACCCTACATTATGCATAACTTAATTAGAAACCAGCTTTGTAATTGAGTTTATCCATGTTTCAGACATGTCAATGCAATTAGCTGTGCATATACAACTGAATTCCGAAGCTAAGTATTTATTCATTTCTCTGTAATAAAGTAATTACGGAATTGAGCTAGTCTCAAATTACACGTAATTGATGCTCTTAATGTGTTTCTTTTGGGGTTAATTACTTATATTAACTGCTTCTAATACACAACAAGTTAATTGGTTATAATTCATACACAAGGAAATTCTCTTATTTCACTGAGTTAAATTAATATAAATTATGTAGTCATAATCAATTTTCTGTCACAGGACATATATTCGATAATTGTATAATAGTTGTTTCTCGTTAAAATTATTTATAAATTGCAAAACGAAAAAAATGAATTGCTTTCTCAAACCCACAATGGAGTAAATTTTTAATAGAGCAACCAGGGAAATAAGAGCAAAATTTAATTAAAACGCCACAATTAATTTTGAACAATCTATCTAACAAACATAATCACAATTTAATTTTCTTTTAGATTATTATACGGCAGATATACTTTCAAGAGTGAAAATATCCATCAAGCAATCAACAATTATATAGTTGTAGATAATCATGCTACTTTTTTTAAATGAAAATTTGCTAAGTCTACATATCTCCGAGACTAACTAACTTCTACTACACTACAACTACTTTATTACACTATACCACACTATGAGTACTTTAACTACTTCTACACCGCACTGTGCCTACAGTTGAGATGTCCCGTTACAGCTTAGGAAGGAAGCGGTGAATTTATGTATAGGAACAGTGAAGAGATATATCTCTATATACAGAGAAATATATCCGGGAATAACTAACTTCTAATATACTATAAATACTTAATTACACTATACCACACTATGACTACTTTTCTATTTTTCACCACAGTACCTCTTGCTGAGATGTCACTTTACAGCTTAGGAATGACGCGGCTGAATTTGTGTATAGGAACATTGAAGATCAGAAGAAAAAAAAAAAGAAAAGGGAAGGGTAAAAGTGTCAAGAATTGCTAAACCTAGCAAGAAAGAAATACACCAGGTTTAAAAGATACCCATGGCAATGTAGAAAATTGCAAAGCGAAAATTTTCACAATATTCATTAATAATACAGAATGATGAAGAAACAATTTTACAATAATTAATATAAATACAAGATAGAACCCTAATAAGTAATTTATTTGTATTAGCTTACCTTTCAATATTCCTTTCTCGACAAAGTGCATCAGTTCTTTCATTGTCGATGTCCTATGTACAATTTGATACATAATTAATATATTCCATTTATTGGAGTGGAGAGAGCGCTGGATTTCGCTTGCGAATGGATGTTGTACATGAGAATTTAAAATGGCTAGTAACCCAGAGAGGATATCTCCCATTATTTTAACAGATATTCCTGTTCTTGTATAATATCTTCACATTCGGCTATTACCTCTGCTTGAAAAACGAAGTTTTGTGTATTCAATTTTTTCATCCATTCAGATTTGACTCCAGTTTTTGAAGAGCAAAACGCTGCCCATCTGCCTTCACTTGATTTGGAATCATTCATTTAATTTCTCTCCTCATTTTTTGAAGAAAAATACTTTTGAAATTCAACTAGTTTGCAGATATTAGAAGTTGTTGGGTGGTGGTGTTGCTTTAAGTCACTAGCTGTGATTAAAAATGTTTTCATTTGTTAGTTCTTCCTCTTTCTAGATAGAACAGTGAATTTAATCTCTGATTTCAATTTTTTGTGATGGGGAGGAATGCATGTGATTATTTGAAGAGCTTCTGTTGATGTAGTTCTGTATGCCCCAGTTATATACAGAAGCAAGAGCATTTGTAAGGATAGAGATTTTTTTACAAAGAATTTAAATCCAGATTGCTACTTATCACTTAATATTCTTCTTTTATTATCTTATAAAAGATTCTTCTGAATTCTTGTATTTTATCCCAAGTGTTACTCATCTATTATGCACCATGTAGAGGAAAAAAAGAGAATTAGAATATAAATATAATGACTTGTAAAATATATTTCTTAAAAAAAGGTAAGGTTGTGAATGGAATTTTTGCTCAGTAAGGAAGTTTGCTTCCTAAAAAAAAATGTGTTGAAGTTCACGTGGATTGCGTATGGTAAAATGAGGGTGTGAAGAAGAAGATAACGCAGAAAATATATATCTGTTTGTGAACGAAGTCAAAGTCAATAGTGTAATTGTAGGGAGGAGTCTTAATACTTCTATTCTGAAATCGGGGTCAATGATCGTCAAGAGATTACATATAGAGCAAACGCTGACCATCATTAAGACGTTGATCAATTTCTAGGAGGGAAGGTTGGAGAGATAACGGATGGGTGGGGGGGGGCAAGAAATGTAAGCTGCAATATGAAAAATAAACCAAAAAGTCACAGATTCGTGTCTATTTATTTTTATATTAAATCAATAGCTTTCTAAGAGGAAAAGAAATGAATTCGGAAAAAAATTAACGAATGAAAAAAAAAGAAACTGCTGTAAAAGATAGTTAAAAGAATTGAAATTAGAACATTGGGAGAAATGGGTATGGAGGAGAAGAGACTTGTAATCATCACTAATAAGAAAAGGACTACAGAATATATTGAAAAGAAATAATAAAGGATATGATTATTCCGTTAAAAACAACTGTACAGAAAAAAAACTTTTTCTAAACAGATATTAAAGAAAGAAAAAAACCCATGAAATAGACAAAAGGGTTTAAATAATATACTTGATATCCAAAACTAAAAACGCTAAAATTAAATCGTTATTCGGAAAAAAACTATTTTGTAAGGTATGATTTACCCTGGTTGTTTTGGATTCTGCATGAATTCTTGAGAAATATGATGATTTTTCAAAACAAAAACTATTGAAGTCTTAAATGACACGTCTGAAGAATTTGAGAAGCATTGAAAAATACGTTCCACGATTTCTTCTGTAAGATGTCACGGATACATTTTAAAATTTAAATAAATCCTCCAGTCATAGTTTTCATGATTGGAATGAAAATTCTTTAAACCATAAAAAATCCAGCTGGAATGTAAACAGAAGGAAATAAGATCCAGTCATGTTTAGGTAATTTGTTATACATAACTGATGTCACGTTCCACTTATTTACAACACGACCAGCCCATTCCGTAGATAAATTTACAGGCTGCCGTTTGGTAAATATAATATTAGGAAACTTCCATCAAACCCTTCAAAAGTTTGAAAATGAAAAAATCCTAAAGTCGCTGGGACAATCACCATTTCTTCGTTTTTAAAAGCAATAACTTTAACGAACGTCATCAGAGAATTTAAAGCTGATCCCTTTTGCAGACCAGCTATATATATTAATTTATGTCAAGTGTCTTTGTGCATCATGTATCATTACAGCATTGTGTGAAGTGTCATTGTAACATTGTGTGAAGTGCCATTGTAACATTGTGATAGTCATTGTAACATTGTGCCAATTGTGATTTTGTATATTAACATTGTGTCAATTGTCATTTTGTATATTAACATTGTGTCAATTGTCATTTTGTATATTAACAATGTGTCAAGAGTCGGCTGTGCACAGTTATAGCTAATAGTATCTGATTGTGTCCATATATCGTACTATTTCCTATAATGTATAAAACAATCAAAAGTAACCTGGTAATCAATCATGAATCTAATTTGAATTGCTTAGAGATACTGCACAGAACCATATCTGTTGATGTTAGCTTAAAAGTCAATAAAAATACAAACATTTGGTAGCTTATATATTTTTTGCAGATTTGGTGCAGTACTTAATGTGCAGTAGTTAATTACCATCCAAATTATTACAGAATATTTATTTTTTTCTCCTAGATATCTCAATTTTCGGGAAAACATTGGCAATTCGAAGCGCCCAGAAGAATATTAGAATCTAAATATCACTAGAAACATAATTTTCTAACATACAATTAAAAATTTTAAAATATATGTAATAATTTTCTTTAATTTATTAGTAATCAGAAATTATTATCGCTTTATATAAAATTATTGAAAAAAACAACTTAAAACTGTGTATTTCATTTTTTACTTCAGCAACTGAAAATGCATTTTATCAAAAATATATTCTTCATGAATTTATTTGCAATTTCAAAAATGTTTCCATAGAAGCAATTACGAGGTTTATGAATGTTTATGTACATAGTTATTTGCGATATAAAGTAAAAATGAAAAATTAACAACTCTTTTACGCATTCACAATGTATGGATTCATTAACTTTTCATTTGGATAAATGCATTAATACATCAGAAACTATTTCAAACAAATTCTCGAACTCTCGCTTTCCTTTTAATTTTAGACTGCATAAAATATTTCGTGACACTTTTAGTGGAGCATTTAATTTATCAGGAAACTGTTACTGAAAAATGCCTTTCAGTTAAAGAACTGCCTTCACAGCTTTTTCTCAGTTAAGCAAAACCATTATATGAATTTTTGGAAACGAGTTTTTATTTTTTTTTTGAAAAGCAGTGTAGTTCGTTTTTCCCTAAATTTTCGTTTAAAATGCTGGTCAGGAGAAAAAAAATTCCGTCGTCTAATCTTTCCATATTCTTTTCCCGAAATAGCTACTTCTCTTTTGTTTCCAAAGAATTTTAAGCGATTGCTTCAATCCTGATTTATTTCTATTACCTATTCTCAAGGATAAACCCTTCCTTAGAAAAATTCCGGAAGCATAAAAAAAGTATTCTGAGCCATATTTCTTTGAAAGTGTTTGTTTTAGAAGATTCCCTGGTTTTTCTTTTTCAATTCCTTCTATTAGCTCACACACTCTTCCTATATATATCTTGTTCAAATTTTCAATAGTTAATAAAATACTTTTTTATTCATCCCCCTCAATTTCAAATGCATTTTTTTTAACTTGTAGTGGATGATACTTGATGTTAATACAGTTTTTCAAATATTAATTCAGTAATTAAATTTAATTAATTAATTTCATTTTTTTAATATTTAAGTTGCATATATTTACCAATAGATGGCCTCAGATAAACTTAAAAAAATGAATGAAAATTATTTATAAAGGACTTTCTGCAATAGAGTGAAAAAAAGTAGGAATTGACTTTAAAAAAAAATTATGTTATTTGTTTTGTTACAAGTATGTGAAATTTGCTAACAATTATGATTTTTTTGCATAGCTCTTTTAAATAAGAACAAATCAGTTTTTGGGTGATGATGCTAAATGTTTTGAAGTTTATAATGTTAATAAATTAAAAAAAACGTAGTGTAATATACATTAGCACCAAATTATTTTTTCTTTATCCATCATTTTTTTTTCTCTCAGGACCTCTGCGTTCTTTAAATTAAAATTTCTAGCTTTAATTTTGCAGAATATTTAAAATTAATTGATTATTTAATAACACATTAAACAAAGCTATGAATTATCCAAATTAGAAATTAAAGATTAATAGTTTTTTTTTCAATGCGAAAACCTAAATACTTTATATCAACGAAATTGTTTTGTTTTGTTGAATATTTAGAATGGGTTGTCACTTCTACAGCTTATGTTGATAACATTATTATTTTCGAAGAAATTTCTAGTGGTCTCATATTTTGGAGCAACCCCAGAATTCTTCTAGAGTCTCATATTTTTGGAGCAACCCCAGAATTCTTCTAGAAATGTCATATTTTAAAGCAGCCATAGAATTCTTCCAGAGGTCTGATATTTTGGCAGCCCCCGAATTCTCTGCCCAGATTTAATGTAGGAACATTCTGGCTTATAGTTCGGGATTCTTTTTCTAGACGCTTTTGCTTAACACATCCAACTAGGTTCTCTAATATGAGAAATTTAGATTCTAAGATCCCCCTTAGGTGGCAGGCTTATGTCTTAAGATTATCTGAGTTGCGAAACCTAGGTTTATGACTACCCTTAACGATAATTTCCAATCAAAAATTTCTCCAACAGAAAGAAATTGATAAACTTGAATCACGAAGCTGAAGGAAACTAGAGAAACAGAGCTTTGTCACGTACGGAAAAACGATTAGCAGTTTCTTACCATCTCACATCAAAGGTGGCGACAGTTTAAAGCTATGAAGTTGATGGACGAACGTTTCTCGTACGAATCGATTTATGGATTTTGGTAAATGGTAAAAGGGACAATGTGTTCCAGATGAGGAAATAAATCTTAGAACAAAATTATCATCTTAATGAAGAGAAAACACAAACAAACTTAAATAATTAAAATAGTAATTCTGGTTGAAATAAAAATATCCATAAAACACAAATAAAAATTGAAAACTCAGCACCTAAGAATTAATTTACGAAAAAGTCATTTAAATATGGGAAATATTGTATATGGATATAAAAGCAATTACAAATAATTGTGATAAAAAAATCATCTTTCCAATACCAGTTAAATTATTATCATCCAATGTAGAAAAAAGAGATAATTTTCAATCACGGTATGGAGGAATTTGTCTCCTGACAGAGTTTCGTCACATATGACGAAAAAGATTAGTAATTTCTTGCCATCTTACAACAGAGCGAAGCAGCTCCTATAGCTATGAAGTTGATGGACGGAAATTCCGCTTAATGTTCTCAGCAAATGATGAAGGGAAAATATGTTCCATATTATGAGGTAAAAGTTAGAACATTGTTACATTTGTCTAACAAAGTAATTTTCCCGGAGATATACGAACTTTAACAGAAAATTACAAGGAATAAATTTACAAAAGGTGCTTTTAAATAAAAAAATTTACAAACATGTTTAAAAAAATTATCATATATTCTAGTCAAACATATATCCTACAAATTAACACGAAAATAAATGATCAATTTGAATTGCGAATTGAAAGGAAATTTCTTCCTGTCAGAGTTTACGTAGGGGCGAAAGTTCTTACCATCTTACACATTAAAGGTGACATACTCTATAACTTTGAAGTTGATGGACGAACATTTCTGGTATGAATCGATTGATGGTTCTTGGCAGACGATGAAAGTGAAATGTGTTTGAGATGGAAAGATAAAAGCTGGAACAAAGCATGTTACTATTAAAGAGGAAATGATGAAAAATAAAAAAAAAACTTTAAATTAAATATTTCCCTGGAGAAATATGAACATCTGAAATACAATAATATTTAAACATGAAAGAAGTTTGACTTGTTCCCCATCAGGAACGTCTGCTGCTACTGCAGGTGAATTCAAATTTAAAAATGACAATCATGACGTCATTACAGTATTGTATTTTTAAGACGAGTAGAATCGTTGGCGATTAGAAGAATTTGGCGTAAGCATTTTTTTAACGGGTAGTCCGACTCACGAGGCACGATGTTGAATATCACAAACGCATCGTGTTCCTTTTTTTTTTTGAAACAGTGTCTGGCAACAAAGTCGCCATTATATTCAACCTCAGCCTTTAACGCTGACCAGCGCCGTACGTTTATACCGAGCCACGAGTCGGGCATTTTTAAATTAAAAGGAAGAATAAGAGTAAAATATTTATAAAAGCATCCACTGAATAATAAAAACCCTTTGTTTTAGAAGAAATCAGTCGAATGTAATTTACTTACCAACTGGTCTCTCGATATTTTCAAACTTTAATGATTATAATTCCTTACTTTTTTTCCAACTCAAAGCACTGTTTTCTATCGTGTTAACAGGAATACGCCTTTGATATCCTCTCTTTGAAGGCAGTCGTTCAATTCTCCAAAGAAAGTGGAAGTGTTTATTCAATTTTGCTGAGTTTATTTCTGCCGCCTCTCATTGGATTAGGAAGATTTCCGAGTTCATTCGCCGGACTGAGAAGCAAATTGAATTATCGCTCCACTTGAGTTTTGAGCGGAAGCATTCATATTATTTTTGCATCGATGGATTTGATACAAAGGATCTTACACCGGGATATTTGGAGAAAAACTAATCATCGATATAAGTGAATTATTTTTTATACAACAAATTTCACCCGTTTTATTTTCACTTTCGGAATTGTGAGTTTAGAAATAACTAAGTCGATAATGGAATAATTTGAAATATAGAGAACGTTATAATTAAAAAAAAAACTCAAAGATTTAAGCATTCTGTGATGTTTTTTTTATTACTTACATGCTATCAAGTTGAAGATTCATACAATTTAACTGTTAAAAAAAGGAGATTATGTTAGAAAATAAGTTTTTCTTAACTTATTAATTTGGTAAATAATTGATTTTCTAAATTTATATTTAAAAATAAATGTATGCTTCGAAACAGGAAAATATAATCAAAAGTACAAAAATTTGAATGAAGATTATCTAACTAAAATTCAATTAAGCCTGCTCATTATTTTTGTATATTTCCAATATTCGTTATAAAATTAAATTTTACAAAATATATTCCTTTAATACGCTTGAATAATAATTATGTAATGATTATAAATCATGTATATCCAATAATACTTTTAGTAAAAATTATAATAAAATTCCAAGAAAATATAAAATGCTTAGCTAAGAAGAATAAAAGAAATAAAAAAATCACTTTGTTAAATTTTACATTTAAGATTGTTTCGCAGAAATATTCAGGTCACGAAACTAAATAATAAAATGAAATTTTAAATTCCCTAATGGTAATTATCTTTAATGACCGGAGATAATTATTCATTCTAAAAGCGGTGTTAGGGCGAGATAATAATTAGTAAAAGTAAAATAAAGATTATTCTACTTCCTTAACCATCCATATATTTTTAACTGGTAGCACTATTTAGGTTAGGGTTCTTTAGATATTTTAAGCAGCAGTTGGAGTTAAGATAGTTGTTATATATATGCTGTCATCTGTATGGGCTCATATTTCATGAATCCTATTTTAAGTATAAAAAATTTTTGAAATGTGTCATTTTGTTTAGATTTAATATGTATTACAGTGTAAAAAGATTTGAAGGAAGATATTTTTTAATTACTCATATTAAATTGGTAAAAAGATTAATTGCTTGCCGATGAGAAAACATTTTTAACTTCTAAAATGACAAATAAAAAAAGTAAAATATTTATCAAAAAGGATCAATTGTATAACAAAAAATTGTTTTAGAAGAAATCAGTCGAATGTAATTTACTTTCCAACTGATCTCGTTATTTTCCAACTTTAATGATAATAATACGTTACTTCTTTTTTCAACTCAAAGCACAGTTTTCTGCCCTGTTAACAGGAATACTTTGATATCCTCTCTTCGAAGGCAGTCGTTCAATTCTCCGAAAATTTTAAGTGTTTATTCAATTTGCTGAATTTATTTCTGCCGCCTCTCATTGGATTAGAGAAATTCACGAGTTCATTCGCCGGACGGAGAAGCAAAAATTATCGCTCCACTTTGCGTTTTGAGGGGAGGCATTCATTATTTTTTTGCATCGATGGATTTGATACACCGGGATTTTTTCAGTAAAACTAATCATCGATATAAGCGAATTATTTTTTATACAACAAGTTTCACCCGGTTTATTTTCATTTTCGAATTCTGAGTTAAAAATTACTAAGTCGATAATGGAATGATTCGGAATGAAGAAACATCATAATTCAAAATTCAAAGATTTAAGCATTCAGTGATTTTTTTATTTCTTACATGTTACCACGTTGAATATCCATACAATTATAAATGGTAACGAAGAAGATTAAATTAGAAAATAAACTTTGTTCACTTGATAATTTGCTAAATAATTTATTTTCTTAAATCATCTTTAAAAAAATAAAAGTATGTTTCACAAGAGGAAAAAATATAAATATAAGTAGAAAATCAATAAATCAATAGAAAATATGAACAAACATTATGGACGTAAAATTCAATTAAGCATGCTCATTTTTTCTTGTATATTTCCAATATTTGTTATAATATTAAATATTTCAAAATATATTCCTTTTATACGGCTGAATCATTTTATACGGCTTTTGTAAACTGATAATTTACTGAATAATTGATTGTCTAAATTTATCTTTAAAATAAATCTATCCTTCTTAAACAGTGAAAATATAAATATAAGCATGGAATCAATAAATAATTAGAAAATATGAAGGAGCATATGAAAGTAAAATTAAATTATGCATTCTCATTCTTCTTTGTACATTCCTAATATTTTCTATAAAATTAATTTTTTAAAAAATTTTATTCTTTGCTATGCCTGGATAATATTTTATATAATGATTATAAATCATGTATATCCAATATTTTTAGTGAAAATTATAATATTCCAATATAATATAAAAGATAGGGAAGATTTAAAGAAATAAAAATCACTTTTTGTTAAATTTACATCGACAAGTTTCGTAGGAAATTCATTAAACAATAAAATGAAATACTTATTTCCCTAATGGCAATTATCTCTAATGGCCAAGAGATAATTATTCATTCTAAAGGCTGTGTTAGGTGAGATAATAATTTGTAAAACGTAAAATAAAGATTGTTATTATATAACCATCTGCCATATTTTTAACTGGTAGCACTTATTTAGAGTTAGGGTTCTTTTTGATATTTTGGTAAAAGGGTAGTCGACAGTTAAATAAATATAGAGCTTCAAGAAGTTAGAAGCCGGAAGAGCAAAAGAAAAGAACTAAAGAAAAGTTAATATTATTTAATATGTTTGTCATCCGTATGGGTTCATATTTCATTGATCATATTTTAAGTTTAAAAATTTCAGGAAATATGTCGTTTTATTTAGATGTAATGGGTGTAAAAACTTTTGAAGGAAGTTATTTTTTTTATTACACATATTAGATTGGTAGAAAAAGAAATCGTTTGCCGAAGAGAAGACTTTTTAAATTCTAAAAATGACAAATAAAAGTAAAATATTTATCAAAAAAGGATCAATTGTATGATAAAAAAATTGTTTTAGAAGAAATCAGTCGAATGTAATTTACTTTTCTAACTGGTCTCGTTATTTTCAAACTTTAATGATAATAATACGTTACTTTTTTTTTTTCAACTTAAAGCACTGTTTTCCGTCGTGTTAACAGGAATATTTTATTATTCCCCTTCTTCGAAGGCAGTCGTTCAATTCTCCACAAATTGGATGTGTTTATTCAATTTGCTGAATTTATTTCTGCCGCCTCTCATTGGATTAGAAAGATTCCCGAGTTCATTCACGCTGGACTGAGAAGCAAATTAAAATTCTCGCTCCACTTGAGTTTGAGGGAAGCATACGTTTTTTTTTTTTTTTTTTTTGCCTTTTAATGGATTGATACATAGCATCTTACACCAGGATATTTTAAGAAAAACTAATCATCGATATAAGTGAATTGTTTTTTTTTATACAATAAGTTTCGCCCGTTTTATTTTCACTTTTAAAATTTGTAATTTAAAATTACTAGTCTATAATGGAATGATTTGAAATAAAGAAGACATCATAATTAAAAATTCAAAAAGACTTAAGCATTCTGTGGGTTTTTTTTTTTTTTCTTATAAATTAGATGCTTCCAAGCTCATTATGTTCGTAAATAATCTTTTGTTAGCTTTATAACTTGCTCAATTATTTATTTCCTAAATCCTTATCTTTACAAATAAATTTATGCTTCTAAAACAGGAAAAATTTATATATAAATAAAAATCAATAAATAATTAGAAAATATGAATGAACATTATAGTGGAAAATTCAACTAAGCATTCTCAATCTTTGTATATTTCCAATATTTGTTAAAAATTTAGGTTTTTCAAAATATATTCCTTTTATACTAGTGAATCATTTTATACGGATTTCGCAAAACTAATAATTTGTAAAATAACTGAGTGTCAGTCATTTATTTTTTAAAAATAAATTTATGCTTTGCAACAGGAAAAATATAAATATTAGTACAATATCGTATGATTCAACGCTTTTTTATGTTTTTTATGGAAAAATCCAGGAAAACCCCACGAGGTGGAAGTCCGCCTAACGATCCGCCTAAAAATCGACTCTTCATTCTTTGAAACTATGTGTGCCACAAAAACCGCCAACGGATTGTGCACACCAGCGAAGCGGCCATATATTGTCACTGAGACACGGAGTCCAGACATTTAAATTCAAAGCTAATTTCATAAGAGTAAAATATTAATCAAAAAAGCATCGTTTGAATGATAAAAAAATTGTTTTAAGAAAAAATCAGTCGAATGTAATTTATTTTCCAACGATCTCGTTATTTTAAATAATGATAATAATACTTTATTTTGTTTTTGTCCATCGTGTTTCTCATGGAACGAGGGAAAAGTAGGACAGCTTCTGTGCCGTATATGGAGCACATGTGAGTGAAGTCTAGCCTGCCTCCGTGACACTGAAGAAGAGGTTTTTCTTAGGTTCTCTAGGGGGAAACTATCGCATTTGCATCGTTTGAGTGAAAACCCAGAAAACGTCCGCCACGTAGTCCGACTCACGAGAGGCACGATGCTGAATATCACAAACGTCATCGAGACTGCTCATTTTGAAACAGTGTCTACAACAGAACCGTCAGCAGATTGAACCTTAGTCATAATGCTCTCTCACGCTCTGTCCCACAGGTATCGTGTTCGATTCCCACTTTACGTCGTACGTAGCGGTCTCAGATGACCGATTTTTCTCAACCACACATCATTCTCAAAACTGTTAAAGGGTAACTCAGCTCTAGGCACAGTAATTTGGTGTGGTAGTAGTAGCCTTAATGCTCACCAGCGACGCACGTATCCACTGAGCCAAGAATCGGGCATCTTTAAATTCTTAAAAAAAAAAATGAAAACTAGAGAAAAATTTTTGGAAAAAGGATCGATTGTACAATAAAAAAATTGTTTTAGAAGAAGGCAATAGAATGTAATTTACTTTTTCCAACTGATCCCGTTATTTTCAAACTTTTTAATGATAATAATACCTTACTTTTTCTAACTCAAAGCACTGTTTTCTATCGTGTTAACAGGAATGCTTTGATATCCTCTCTTTGAAGGCAGTAGTTCAATTCTCCGAAAAGTGGAAGTGTTTATTCATTTTGCTGAATGTGTTTTGCCGCTTTCTTATTGATTAGGAAAATTCCCGAGTTCATTCTTTGACCTGAGAAGCAAATTAAATTCTAGCTCCATTTGAGTTTTGAGTGGAAGCATTCATTATTTTTTGCATCGATGGATTTGATACAAAGGATCTCACCGCCATATTTTTGAGAAAGGCTAATCATCAATATAAGTGAACCATTTGTTTTTATACACAAGTTTCATCCGTTTTATTTTCACTTTCAATTCAAAGTTTAAAAATGACTGAGAAGATAATGGAATATTTTGGAAAATAAGAGACACCATCATTAAAAATTCAAAGATTTAGCATTCTGTGATTTTTTGTTGTTGGATTCTATCAAATTGAAGATTCATGCAATTTAAATGGCAAAAGTAGAAGATTATGTTAGAAAATAAGCTTTGTTAAATTAATAATATGCTAAATAATTGATTTTTTTAAAAATTATCTTCAATGTATACTTCGAAAACAGGAGAAATATAAATATAAGTACACCATTTGAGTGACTATTATCTAACTATAATTCATTTAATCTTGTTCATTCTTCTTTTGTATATTTCCAATATGTTATAAAATTAAATTTACAAGATATATTCCTTTTAATACGGCTGAATAATAATTATTTAGTTATTATAAATCATCATGTATATCCATTAATATTAGTAAAAATTATAAAATTTCTAAGATAATATAAAATGCTTAGATAGAAGATTTAAAAGAAATAAAAATCACTTTGTTAAATTTACGTCGACAACAATTTCGTACGGAAATTTAGGTTTCACGAAAATGAAGTAAACAAAAAACGAAATTCTTATTTCCTAATGGTAATTATCTTTAATAGCCAGAGATAATTGTTCATTCTAAAGGCGGTGCTAGGGTGAGATAATAATTTGTAAAAAGTGAAATAAATATTGTTATTATACTTCCGTAACGGTCTACATATTTTTGGACTGGCAGATTTAGGGTTAGTATTCTTTGAATATTTTGATATAATTATAGTTTCACTTCCAGAAGAATAGTGAAAGAAATAATAATGCATATTCAAAAAAAAAAAAGAAAGAAAAAAGGGAAGTTTAGTGATCAAAAGATAAGGAAGAAAA